>JAUUDZ010448399.1:1898-12758 GCA_032361705.1 Panulirus versicolor
CAGGTAGAAGGAATAACATTTGAATTTATCAGGAAAGGGGGTGAGTCTGTTGGTGATTTATGTACTGTATATATAGCTCAAGGTGGGTTGCCTGAGGATAAGTGGGGTGCCTGTATGATCATGTTGTTTAAAGGCAGAGGGACAGTTGTGGGCATTTTTATTGTGAATGTGTTGGTGTGTTGAGTGTACATGTTGAGTTGTTGGGAGGGTGATGATTGAGAGGGCAATGGCATGCATGGAGTATCAATTAGGAGAGGGATTATGTAACTTAGGAGTGTTGGATGTTTTGCAGGGCACATGATTGCCTTGACGAGTCATTGTGAGATTTACTTAAGGAGAGAGGACAGATACAGTAGTACAGAAAATTTGGCTTTCTTTGTGATAGTGTATGCATGCAAATTTGACTGAATGGGATGTAATGATTTATGAACCTTATTTACTCTGTGTAATTTGGAATGGAGTGCAGAGTGTAGGCAGAAAAGCTTAGTTATTGGAAGGTTCTTTTGATTTAGGACTGTGAAGGGAGTACATGACTAACTAACAATGCATGGTGCACCATATGGCCAGTCCTTTTGGGCAGGGAACATTGCTGTAAGATTTAGACTTAGAATGAAGATTTATTACACACTCTTTGTGGTTGACATAATGTCATCTCTTGATATGAAATACTGTTTTTAGAGTTGTGTGGTTTTGCACTCTGATTTTTATTTATGATTATTAGGAAAAGTCTTTGCCCTCAACTAATTTCAGTGTGGTTAGATTTTTTTCATTGATAATATGTATATGAACAGTTATTAACTAAAACGTTCCTTCATTCTTCCTCCACCTTAACTTTTCAGGTTTGCGGATTGTTTCTTGAATATACTTTTACAGCATTCTTATTTAACTTTTTTAAAATCAGCATATGGAAAGCCTCTCTGTTTATTTTTGTGCTCTTGATATCTAGCTTTCAATTTCCTCATCACTGTAATGAAGCATATATATTTTCAGAAATAATACTTCATTTAACATTCTCAGTTACCATTTTTTATGTTGATAGTTATTTTTTGATATACCAGTTTTAATCTTAATCTGCTTCCATATTCTCATCTTCACCAGGGTGACTCTAGCAGGATATGGAAAGAAGTCCCAGGAGAAGTGGTATGTAGATTATATTGTCAGAGTTTTATAGCTTTTATACATAGGTTTTATTGATAGACGTACATTATAGATTCAGAAATATGATCTTCATTAGACCTTGAAGGATTAGGTTACCTTTAATAATTAATTTTTCAGTTAATTTCTTCAGATTCAGAATGTGGTATAATGTTATTTATTTTGGCTGCTAGTGAATTTCATTGCAGATATTCTGTGATATGATGTTTATAGTGCATCTTAATGTTATCTAGAGCATTGCCTTTAGACCTTTCCTGTTCTACAAAACACTTGTAAATTCATATCAGCATCATTGCACAGTAATGGGAAGCCTTTCGCAGCACATTAGTTGAAAAGCACTGATCTAGGGTATTGTATGACAGAAATTTATGCATTTAGAATATTGGTGTCACTTTGTCTATGTATTATATATGATTGCCACTTTAGTTATATTATTTATGTCTGATAGACAAAGAATATATTGTTCTCATCATAGGTATTAACAATGAATATTTGTCAAGAATTTTTTCCCAAATATGTGAAGATCTCATTCTAAAAAAGAGCTGCTACAAATTTGTGACATGAATCTGTGTTCATTGATGATAAATATTTTAATCTGTATTGGTCACATATTTGGAAATAAATTCTTTTGATAATGAAAAAATGAAGGTAGTAAATTTTTTTCTTTTACTGACAGATAATGGGCCCCCCTGGACCTCCTGGACCACCAGGAGCACCGGGGCTCCAAGGACCTCCTGGCATCAAGGGAGCTGTGGGTCAGGATGGCACAAAGGGTGATGCGGTCAGTACCGAACACTAGATTGGTTAATCTGTACTAATTTTCTAAGTTAAGTTGTTAATGATCTGGTAAGCTAGTTAAACTTTCTTATTCATTAACCCTTATAAGGAGACCATCATCAGTTAATGATCTGATGGTGACGATGGCTGTTGTAACAAAAAATTTTACTATTTCCACCTCAGTTTAAATAACCAGCTGATTTATCATACTGTAAGTGGCCTATAGAGGTTTTGTCCATCAACGGGCAGGTGGGAGGAAAAATTCTGCTATCCTCAGCACACGTATTGTCACCATTATAAGTTGACTTGGAGGTTTCCGCACTAACAATATGTAGATTGTTGGATGACTAAAGTGATAGGAAGGAACCCTTATGTATTAGTTTGTGAGGAAGATGAAGACAAATAACCTTAAGAATGTGAAGAAACAAGTGACTGAGAGTGACTTTAATGGTGTTATGTAAGGAAATGGGAGGCCAGCACTAATATCCAAATATCCCCACCACCTGCACACTCTGACTTCATTCATGTGGAAGAAATTACACAATGGCAGTACCTAATTTTCTCTTGCATAATCCAGGGTGAGGGTGTTGGAGGACTTTGGTAACAGATAATAGGAAAGAGCTGGAGGATTGTAAAGAAAAAGCACCTCAGCCATTTGGCTGAAAATACTTAGTTAAGGTATTCCAGAACTGGGAGGTCATAATAGTGACAAGTTAACTAATTTTAAAAGAGCTTAAGATCAGGGTAGTACTGGGTACTTTTACATTTTAGATAAGCATATGAGTGTGGTGCATCTTCTAAGTCAGAACAGCAGATATACAGGACCATGGTTTGTATAGTACGCATTTAACGATGATTAGTTGAATGTTAAGTGAGAAATAGTTACAGTAATATATTAGTTGATGTGCTCTATGTATGTAGTGGTGATTAGTTGAACATTGAAGTGATGAGTGGTTGACATAAACAAACACAAGTGCAGAAGCTCATGTTTGCTGTAGCACATTACACATGATGTTTCTGATTGAAAGGAGAGGTTGTATGCACTTGATTCACATGATGTCATTGGAAGTTGTTACGAAAATGGACAGATAAACAGTTTGATTAGTGAAATGTGAATATAAGTCATGTTCATTTCGTTTCTTAAGAGACTTTAGTTTAAGAATTTAGGGTTGATGGTAATTCACAAACCTCAGATCCTTAGGACTTCCAGCTTAGTTGAAAGCCATGTGTATAAAAAACAATATCAAAATTTTGAATATTGGTTGGGGTTTTATATGAATATCCACTTTTTGTTGGATCATCAAGAAGATTTTAGCAAAAATTCATTTTTTCTCCTGTGTAGTCTCTCCCACAAGCATGAGAATTATCAGGGATAGGACCTCCTAACCCTTGGTATGTCTGGTACAGGAGTGGTAAGTGTTGGTAGTGGGAGCTCACTCATCTCAGGCCCACCCTTAGCCAGCAAAAGACCATTACAGAAATGATGTCATTGATACTTAGTCTCAGCCATGGATAAATATGCTTTTTTTCCTTTCATTTGTTGGTTTATTAAGGGAATGATGTACTGTATGTGTACTGAAGATAATGTCTGAAGATGCTTACACTTGTGTATTATTTTATGCCTTTATTTAAAACCAAATTTTTTTTGCTTTGCTTTTACTTAAAATGGCTATTCGTCATTGTGTTTGTGCACTTATGCACACTAAGTTATATGAGAAAATAATGGTTTATATATGGCAATATTGGAAATTATCAAGGTGGATGGTGTTTTGGTACAACAAAATACTGTAATTCTTAAGTGACATATATAGATAGTATTGGAAATTATGGCATTACTTTCCTGCATGTGGTTAAGCCTTAAGTGAAGAGACACCTTCAGCAATGCTGTATTACTGTCAATAAACAAAGAGGAGTACAGTCTTGTCTATAAACCTTGCACTTTAATGGGGTCCATCATTTTCCTGCTACTGATTGTAGTGCAGCAGCAGCAGCCCAGTAAAAGGGGCCCTGCAATTAAGTAATTAGATTATTGGAAATTATCATGGTGACTGGCCAGTTGGAAACTTGACATGGGTTTCTCTCCCTTTCCTTGTGTTTTGGTTGTTTTTCTGGTCTTACAGGGGCAGTTTCCTCAAGAGGTAGGGATTAGAATAGTGTTGCTGTAGTGTAAAAGGGGCAACACTGCCAAAACTTGAATGAGTGCCACTCCAGGAATGAACATCAACTAGTCAAGCCTTCACCTTCTTTGGCTCAGTCTTATTGACCTAAATTGACATTTTGGCATTATGCTCATGAAGTAGCTCTCATAGCATTGACCTTAGGGAGGACTTTCTAGCTCTTGATACCTTCATTTTTCAGAGTTAGGGTGTTTAGAGCAACTTGTGGATGAGGATCATTCCCTATTGTAATACTTGGCCTGTAGATTAATTGAGGACAAGGGGTGGTTCAAAGAATTTAGAAATTTTGGGAATCTTATGCAGCACTAAAAGATCTCTCTTAAAATGGCATTTATAGATAAGGGCTTTGATATGAAGCATCTTTGGTTGTGGTTTCTGTACCTCATTGGTGTTTCTTGATGCTCACATCTAGATCATATGCTTTTCCCTGTGGCTTGTGGGTGCCTGAGATAAGAACTAAAGATAAAAGTAGGTTAACTTTTCACTCATTTTGCCATAGGAGTTTGTCTATCCCTCATATACTGCTCTTTTCTTGAGCCACTGCCTTGTGAGGTAGCTCCTGATACACATACTTGGGAGTTCCTAGTGCACCACATGGATCTTGTAAAGGAAAGATTTCATGATCCCTGAGTCATATTCAAGGAATTCAAAAGAAAAATATGTAGGTAAGCCTTACTTATAATTGGAAAGTCCCTTTGACCTAGCTTATATACCAATGTTATACTATTGAACTTTTAGTCATGGCCAGGCCTTACAGAGAAGATATAGGCCTTCTCCATCTTTCTTCCAAGAAGCTAATGGATTAGGTAGTCATCAGCACACTAAGACATTTTAGTGCAAAGATGGGATGTCAGTGAGGATAATCTCTAGCTTTTTCTATCCTCTTCTAAGTACCATATACTGAAGGTCAGATTTAAGAAGAGAAAAACATTTTAGTATTATTGAAAATATGATGTTTGGACTGTCATTGATATCAATTTCAAGAACAGTAAGTAAATTGGACCAGTCTTTTTTAACTACTGCCAGTGTAATAAACATGTTTACAATATTAGTGCTAGCACTTCAGTTTGTCAGTTTAGATGTTATGCTTCTTGGTGGTGAGAGGTCGCTTTCCCCTGTTGGCATATAGAAAATCAAAAAACAAAAATACTCTCCCTGTTGCTCTTCCACTGAATCTCCAAATGTTACTGTGATAGTAACTCCTGATTGTATACTCCTGATGTGGTGGAAATGGGCTGTGATCATTGATCCTTTATCATTAGGGGTGCAGTATCCAACACACCTCACTTTATGTCCATCCTGCTTCCAAAGATTTACACTGGGATAATGCACTTTGATTTTGGGTTAGTTATGGAGGTAGGAGTGTGTCTGAAAGAAATTTGTCTTCAAGCATTATTACTTGTTCAGCCACCATTGTCTTCACTAATAAAGATAAACTTGGACTTGTTTGTTTCTTATTTGAGTGAGGAATGGCTCTAGCATTCCTTTGCTAAAACATCTACAGGCAATCTGGATCTTTCCAGTGACACTTTGCAAGTAGATAGAAGTGATAGTTAGGAACATTAGGCTGAAGCATTAGGTAGAAAACAGGAGATAGGCAGGAGCATTAGGTAGGACTAGTATGTTAAAACTTTAGGTAGAAATAGTTGACATGAGTCTTTGGGCTGTTCCCCCTCCATTTTTATTCTAACAGAAACTTTATATGTTTAGACCCCCTTTTCTGACATTATTGTACTATCCTGGGCCACTGCAGATATGTTTGATGATTGTGATACAAAAGGATGAGAGAGGAAATGTTGAGGGAGATGACACCATTGTCACTGCTCTCAGGAATTCTGTCTGTAAAGATGGGGCCACACCTAACACAATCATTGTTTGTGACATGTGTTGATGACTGTGATCATCAGTGTTGAGAGTTGTGTTTACACCCTTGGAACAGTGTTAGGAACATTGTTGTAGACATTCCAGACAAAAGCTACCAACATTGTTTGCAACAGTGTCAAATACGAGCTTGTCCACACTGCTGGAGCACAGCAGTGTTAGGAACAGTTTAGACCAAAGCTGGTAACATTGTTGGTAACTCGGTGAAACTGAATCTAGACCAACAGCACATGTTTTGGGAACATTGTAGGCAGTATTAACAGAGGTGAATTTGTAATAATCTTGTTCACACTGGTGCTAACTACGAGTGTTGCCGATTTTAATGGCATCATTGAGAAACACTTGAATATTGCCAATAGCTCCCAATTCTAATTTAGCCAACTTGTTTGTGAATGCATCACATCATTGCTGATAACAGTGTTGCCAACATTGTTTCCATTAGGTCTACATCACACCGGTTTTGGCAGCATTGTCGGTAACTTTGTGAAATGATAATGTCATTATTGTTAAACACACACACTACCAGTTTACACAAGCTGTTGTCCACATTGTTTCATACCATGTTCTCATTAATATTATGTTGGTGTGGCCCCTCCTTTAGAGTGTTTTTTGTATTTCCTGATGTGTCTCTTTGTTTTTAAGAGCTCTATGTTCTTCATCTTCCTGGTCACCAACAAAGCCTGTTTGCAGGGGGCTGCTCTGAACATAATAAGGCATGATTTTTGCACCCTCAAACTCACTAGGATTTGATGAAGGACTCAAAATGTTGCAGCTACTTCATCATCGAAAATGCTCATTGTCTGAAGCATTTTCAGAGGATGCAATTTTCACATTCACAACCTCCCTGATATTTTTGACAGAATCTGGTAGATAGCCAGGGAAGCATATTGCTGGTACTACCCGTCTGGGTATCAGGAGGATTAGTGACAGCTTTGTAGTGAGTCCTCTGACCCAATAAGCTGCCTTTTCTTTATGCCGCACCTACAAGTGGACTGTTAGGATTCCCTCCATAAACATGCAATCTCTCATTGTCACACATAACACTTGACGCGCACAGCTCATTCTTCATGATTTTTCTGCAGTGAGTGCTATGTGCTAGCTCTGCCTATTGGCATAATGTTAGGAGCAGTAGATAGAAGTGATAGTTAGGAACGTTAGGCTGAAGCATTAGGTAGAAACCAGGAGATAGGCAGGAGCATTAGGTAGGACTAGTATCTTAAAACACTGCTCTTGTGTTACCTTATGGCGGGTTCCTCTCTCCTTCTGTCACCCCCCGGTGTTTTTGAAAGATCCAGTTTCCTTTCTCTGTATATCCTTATTATCCTGACTATCACCTTGAATATCCAGCTTGTATTTAGATGTTTTTAGACATTCAACAACATTTCTGAGTCCACCAGTTATGGAAACTTTTGCTGTGGCCAGTCCCTTGAGGAAGTTCGGGGAGGGAATGGGGATTGGAGATGTAGGTAGATAGATGAATAGATAGAAGCTTTGTAATTTTGTACTCACATTTTTCATGTTTGGAAGTGTTATTTTCTAAAGGCTTTTTTCCAGTAGTCACCCATAGCTGTGATTTATGTGTTTATTGCATTTGTTAATTTCTGTATTTCTGTGATTGACTTGCCTCTAGTAATATTAATCACAGCTTCATTGACAAAGAGCAACTTGGTATGATCCTTTGTGAACCTCCATGGTTTATCAGTTAGTGTTCCTGACTGTGACACATTCATGGGTCGAGCACATAAATTTGAATCTAGGTTTTGGCTGTTGGTCCCCAGTCAACCCAGCTGTTCATCCACTCATAGGGAATGGTCAATAAATGTGCGCCTATCTCAGATAATGAGATGGCCTTGATTAGGGCCTTAGTTGTCCGTGCCATTTCTGCTAACATATGGTGAATAGGAGGTATTTCAGTATGAAAGAAAGGATCATACTTGGAGAGAATTGTACAGTGCTGGAAACCATCTGGGTGGGTGTCTCATTAGAAAACATAGGTATAAACACCACAAAGATCACTATTGGACAGAATGAGTGAATTTTGACACTATGAACCTTTAATTATTTTCTCATACATGGAAATACTGGAAAAGATAGATATGCCATGATTGTAGTTCAGTTCTGAATGAAATTGATTGTAAATCTCTACAAGTTTTCAAAATTTTGATACTTTCTTTTTTCTTATACTTTTAACCTTCAACTAAGACTGTATACCTCAAGATTTGAAACATTAACCTAATTTTCACCTGTCTTATAAAATGTGTGAAGTGTTTTTGTGTTTTTAATATCTATATTTTATTTATTTCTCTAGGGTGCGAAGGGTGACAAAGGTGACCCTGGGCCCATGGGCCTACCAGGTCCAATGGGACTCAGAGGAGAGCCAGGCCGGCTAGGAGAGAGTGGCAAACCAGGTCCAGCGGTAAGATCGCACTGAGTGGTCAAGGTGGAGGTGAAAGTTTTTTTTTCTTTTTTTTAGTGGTGTTGATGATGATGTTGATTTGTGTCCCTACGATCATTTATTGCTGTCCAGTCGATAATGACCTCAGAAACTGCAGTGCAAACTGATAAACTTTGTCCTCATTAATTTTTTGAACTTTTGTTTATCCACTCTGTGCATGTTTCATTTCTTTTTACACTGATGTCCAGTATAGAGATCAGTTTGCAGATTTACACATACCACTAGAAGGAGATTGTCATGATGATGACTTAACATAAAGGAAAGCTTATTATTTTCTGTAACTCCATTAGTGTTTTATATGGGGCTTGTGTGATTAGAGCACTTTTCTCACCATGTGTTTTAGGATTTTATTTGCCACGTGTCTGTTAGACGTGCTTACCATGCCAAACATGTGCCCTACATTAGGCTAGTAAGGGGTGAAAGCCAGTGACCTTAGTTCAGTAGTACTGACTGTTGCTCACCATTGGACTGTTGCTCTTCATCACTTTTGACAGTTAAGCAACTTGAGACCACCAGATGGTTCACTTCCTAAAGAATGTGTCAGATTCTCAGGATTGTCATAAGAGATCTTGTCTTCATCACAGTTGTGCCATAGTTTGTTTAAAATTTTTTTTAGAAAAGATGATATACCTGTATACTTCTACCTGCTGTATGATATGATTATTCCGTATAACAAGCTATATGACCACTATCTTGCTGCTCCACTAAACATTTAGAAATCACTGTCCTTGCATAGATGAATTGAGGACAATTGAGATGACTTTATTGATTGAAAAGGCTGGGATTTAGAAAATAGCCAGTTCAATCTACTTTGTATTTTGATAAGATTTCCCAAGTTAAGCCATTCATGAACAGATTGGTTAGTAGACTGAGATCATGCATGAAGATGAAAACAACATGGCTCAGCCATGATCCTTAACTGATTATCAGGATGAAAACTGATGGCAGCTTGTCTTGATTTAGAGGGGTGAGTGATGGTTAGGATGCTCTGTAGCCGGAGGTACACCTTCATAGGTTTAAGTTTGACACATATTGCATCTGGTATGGTTTGTCTGCATTATAAGGATTGTGCCCATTATTTTGTCAAGGGTCACTTACTCTTGAGATTTGTTTGATTACCAGCATATTTTTTTCTTTATCAAGATAAGGGATCTAAAGTAAGCATTTTTTTCTTTTCTGTACATGATACAGGCAAAACATGCCCCAATGATGATCATCTCAGGTGGAAGGAAAATAGGCTAGGAATAAGAATGAAGAAATTGATTAGAGCATCTCAGGTGTTTGTAGACCCGATTCTTATAGGTTTAGAGGCTATAGGAAGAGGGGAAGATGAAAGAAGATGGGAGAACTACAGCTTCAATATGTGAGAGAAAATCTTAAAGTTCAGTCCTCATGTGGCTGGTCTGTAGACTAAAACTGTGGGAAGCAGCAGCACGACATGAATCATGGATTCAAGCGTTGGTGGCAGAGACATATGAAGACAGCTCACAAGAGCATTGGCCAACATATTACCTGTAAAGTAGAAAGAGGGCAGCAACATCATGGCACACAGAGAAGGACAGTTTGGAGAGAGGTGATATCTGGAGAATTAATGAGACAGAACGCTTTTTATTCCAGTGTGGCAAATAAAGAGGTGGAGGAAGAGCTACCTAAAATATATGAGAAAGTGCTCCATATTTAGGACTTTACTGTGTGTTGAACCTTCAGAATCCTAGGAAATGCTCACTGTCTATCTCTAGAAAATTGTTTAGTCAGACAACTGCTTGGTTTCAGCCATTCTGAACTAGACATTTCACTGTATAGGTAAAGTATCTGCAAAAGAAATCACAAGCAGTTGGTAATTGAAGTCCTTGTGCTTATGAACATTTTTTCTTTAGAGTAAAATCCAGCCCTCCCATGTCTTAGCTGTGTCAAGTTTTGATTCATTTGCTTGGGCAGTCTTGATATCCAAGATACATTCTGTGTGTGGGATCCTGTCAAATATTCACGAAATGTATCTTCATAATCTTGTTGTTATGACTGACTAGCTTATAATGTTCAAAATAAAGTGATGTATAACTCAACCAGGTTGAACATTGCTTACATCTGCTAGGTTTCCATTAACATTTGCAGCTTTACTGCCAGACATATGAGATGCTCCTAGAGTACTTTCAGGCATTAGTTGCTTTGCCATGAGTAGTTTGTTCCACATTCAGCAAGTTGATGTTGATAAGTTCCTTAGGTGTGTACTTTATTGGATAAAGTATGAATTCTGTAAGCAGCATCCACCCCTCCTCCAGGAACTGTCCATTCTTGCACTGCCATCAGATTGAATAAAGGCCAAGAGAGATATTTAAGAACTTAGAGTGAAACTTGCTAGAGTACATAGAACATTTCTGAGTTGCTGGTTTGCTGGCAAAGTAGAAAAGAAAGTTA
>JAUUDZ010448410.1:0-12757 GCA_032361705.1 Panulirus versicolor
CAGCTTTCTTCTTTCACACACTTTACCAAACTCAGTCACCAACTTCTGCAGTTTCTCACCCGAATCAGCCACCAGCGAACAACAACTGACTCACTTCCCAAGCCCTCTCATCTATTTGCCCCTCTCTCCAAAACTCTTGCATTCACCTCCCTAACAACCCCATCCATTATCAAATTAAACAATAATCCTGAAACCCTGTCAACATATAAAAAAAGTTATGCTGTTACTTTTTATGCAGCTCCTTCTCTAGATATCAAATCCCAACATTTCAAAGTGTTGCAAACCTTTTGCACAACATAACAGCTTCTGGAGTCCCCTTTGCTTAATAATGGCATTTTACTCGTCAATTTCACAAATTGAATTATCTTTCATTCCCTTGAAATTTGCTCACACTAAACCCCTTCAAAAGGAAGTAAGAATTTCAGTAATAATATTCAATACTGAAAGGTTATGACACAGCATTTCATTTGATTGGCCTCCAAGCACATGTAAACCTTACCTGGAAAGGTCCAGGCAATGATTAACAAAAGGACCTTTTCAAGCTATGTTGCATTCATATCAACTTCGTATTCTTTTAAGAAAAAGGACAACAGCAATAAATAAAGATCAAACATCTGATACTGAACTACCCTTTACTGAACTGAGACACGTTCCTCATAAGCAGCAAATGCTTCCTCTTGATATTTCTTGGCTGCAGTAACTGGATCATCTGCTTTCGTGATCCCACGACCAACAATGATGACATCTGCACCTCGTTCAAGGATGGCTGCTCGAGGAGTCACATACTGGGAACATAATATAAAAAGCTTGACAAAGCATTCACAAAGAAGTAAAATAAGGTATATCTGCCTACTCAGACAAACAACTGTGACCTTTGTTAATAATCAGTATAACTCTGTTATAATAATTACCTGGAGTGATTCCATTTGCATAGGTAAGAGATAAGATCCTACAATATCATAGCCTAAGAATCAATGGTTACAATGATGAAAGTCCTAGTTGAAACCAAGAGGTAATGGCTATGCTTAAGTGGCCAGGCTGCTGTCCATTTACGCCAACTGTCTGTTAAATTGCATTTTTTTTTTACACTATCCAATGGACAATTACATAGATTATGTATATATACAGTACTGTATATCTATCATTATATTGAGACCAACAAATATGGAAAAGTAAAGAATATAATACTGTGATAAAAGAAAAAATGGTATGTAGTTTACTGTTTTAATGAGCCTGTCATATCTGGTAAATCATGAGAAAGTTGTAAACCGTCGTGATGTACAGGAAGTGGACTATGAATAAAGATTATTCAGAGTCTCATGAGTACATAGTGATTTACCTCTTACTGTTACTTCCAGAAAGTTCTAGTGATCTCCTCCTAGTGCTGGAAGGTTCTAGTGAAGGTGTAGCAAAAGAAGGGACAACAAGCTTGAAAAGAAAGTCAAGCTTTAGCCAAGGTTTGCTTTGGTGGTGCTTTCTTACTTGTGATTTCCCTTAAAGTTCTTAAACGCCCATAATGAGGTTGCACCTCAACGTCATATGAGGAATCAATGAAACTGATGATTCTGTCCAAGGACTATAAAGGAGAGTTTGGGCTTATCCTGGACATGTTCCTCATCAGACTCACCATCTTGTTCTAAATTGGTCTCACTACCCAAAACATCATCTGCAGTCTCCTCCTCTGTCAACTGAAGGTTCCCAAAATCAGCCTCATCAGCTTCAAGCCAGGCAGCAACATTATCCTTGGTAGCAGCGTTTTCTCCTGCCTTCGACATAATTCTGTGATAGTCTCCTGGCTCTCATCCCTGAAAACCAGGCTCTGCATTGACATGACATAAGAGCTTGATCCAGCAGCTGACAAGTACCCTTATCATCATGTTCTTACAGACAGCTGCCCAACTGGAAATTGCAAACTTGAGATTGTGATTCATGAAGTTCTGCAAAGTTCTCCTGCCCCTTGTATCCTCTGCTCTTGTCTTGCACCTACTCCAAAATGATCACCACCTCTTGCAGGTAACAACAATGCCTTGGTCTACGGTTGAATCAAAGAAGTGGTGTTAGGAAGCAATGACAAGCACCTAATCTGGCTATCATGGCGAACATTTTGTCTGTGTTGAGTAGAGAAGATGCATTATCCAAAAATAAGAGCCTTCACATCCTTGAGAGCAATTCTGATGACTTTTTAACTTGGTATCTGCACTCCTCAGGTACTAAATAACTGAAAAAAATTAATCAGAAGAAAATCTCTGGTGAACGAGGCACTTTTGGAGAAATAAAAAGGAGAGGAAGCTCATTAATGATGTCCTTCAAAACAAGTGGATTCTGTGTCTTCCCACAACTAGACTTCAATGGATGGGAGCCATCACACCACTCGCACAAAGCAAAGTTGATATTCATTCTTAATTGATTCTTTAACCTGGAGTGGAATGTTTGGTTTATAGGCTTACGTAAGTTGGGAACATCTAAACAAACTAGTTCCATTGCCAATATATATATATGCTAGTGAAAAGTGCCCTCTTTTCAAGTGATCATTAAAGAGCTATCTAAAATGCTTAACAAATTTTCCACGCCATGGCATTTACAAAAACAACTATTGCTAGCATTTAAAGTAAGCATATTTGCAGCAGCATGCAATGCTATACTATGAATGATGACCCAAATTGAGTGCTGCTGCATGTACCATCTCTAAACAGCATTTCTATATTCCTATTGCTAATATCTTTCACGAGCCTCTTTAGGACCAACAAAAATATTCAATTTCAAACTTTGAATCTTGAAACAAACAAATAGAGCTTTTCTTTGCTCTTTCTTTATATGAAACAGACTGCTTCTTAACATCGTACTTATCACATACGCAGGTAACAAACACACCAAACTTGAGCTTCTTGATAAGTTCTAATCTCTGATTTATGCTACGATTTTCATGCTTTCTTTTCTCACTACCCTTAAGACCCACGATGATTATCACAGGTACACAGTTTGTGAGAAATAAGCCAAAATCCTGTTTCTGTAGTGCAAACAGGATACTAAATGGCACACAAAAGAACATCACTGTCTCCGCATGAGTGCCTGAAAACAAATTGGGTTAGTCAAAGGCCAAGCCTGGGAGCATGGGTACAGCATGTGCATCGACTGCATGTGTCTACCAAAATCATGCAAGAAATGAGACAATATGTGCTCTGTGGTTGTTTTGCCTGAGCAGACACAAATACAAACAAGTGGAGTTGATCAGTTATTTCTGAAGTACAATGATTCTAGGTCCATTCACTAGGTTTACTGTATATGAGTAAGAAAATATTTAGCAAGCTGTTCATAACCAACATACTGTCAAAACTAGAACATGCTTCTCAAGTTTGGTTACCTCACCTAAAGAAGCACGTAGCTCTAAGAGAGAAGGTCCAGAGGAGGGCAATAAGAATCAAGAGAGCTCAGTTACAGAGAAAAGCTAGAAGCCTCGAATTCGCCCATCCTAAAAAAAGAGGAGTCAGGGGTGATGATCACAACCTTTTTTTTAAGCTTTTACATCAGACTAATGAGAACAGTTTTTAAAAGATGTGTGGACGGTACAACCAGAGGACACACCATGAGATTAAGCAAGAAACCTGTTCAAAAAAGATATGAATAAGTACATTCATAGTAAAAGAGTGGTGGATACATGGGACAGAATTAATAAAGATAAGGTTAATATAGACAACATAAATAAATTTAACAAGAGAATGGGTCTCAGGAGTGTTTAATTCCCTCCCCATACAGTGCCAATGGGTAAATAAATATTCAAAAGAGCCAACATCCGCATCTAAACACAATAAGATGCTAATGCTGACATGGATGCTTTGGATGACTACAAACTCATATTTCCCTTCAAATTTTTGAACCAATGAAGTATGAAAACAAGATGCCTTTGTTATAGTTCTGCCTAATGGCAACTAGTGATTTGACACCCTTACTTAATATGCATTAAAAATATTCAAACTCTGCTCTCCTAATCCATCAACAGTTTTGTTAAAGTGTATTTCTGTAGTAAAATACATTTATTAGATATACAGAAGAAATATTCAAACTCTGCTGTCCTAATCCATCAACAGTTTTGTTAAAGTGCATTTCTGTAGTAAAATACATTTATTAGATATACAGAAGAAATATTCAAACCTGCTGTCCTAATCCATCTTCACTTATTTCCAACTGCACCCCTGGAGTAAACTGGATGAATCGTGGATCATTGCTCACAGAACTCTGTGCCACAAACCCCATCACAAAGTCAGTATGATTTTCTGCCATCTTGCTGCATCCTGGAATAAGGACAGTACGATATGAAGTTTCCATGCTAACCTTAATTATAATACAATACAATACAATTATTCATATTCAAAATCTTATTTTCTATATTTTAAATGTTCAGCAGAAGACTCACCTTTGATGTATTCCTGTGATGTTAGGGCCCCCAAGGAACTCATCTCCGAGACCAGAACACAACCTCTGTGGCGTCCATTGACGCCAGATATTAGACCTAGTGATTGTTAACAGATTATGGGTGTGAGACAACCTGAAGAAATATAAATGAGTAGCAGACGCTACCTCCTGATGGGAGACTAACGTTTAAGCAGATGGGTACTGTATAGACAATGTGGAAAAATATGTTCCTTCATCAAATAAACTCCAAATCTGCAATTTCTATCAATCTATTACGGCTAGTACATCAGTTGGCTGAATACAGAAGAAAAACAAATCTGACAAACTAAAATTGCTCTATGCTATACAGGCAGTTAATGAAAAGTAAATCATAAATGAGTCCATTACACTAGCCCCTTCAGCCTTTGATTGTGACGTCTGACAACATTAAACATAAGATTCATAACAACAGACTGTAAAATTCTAGATAAGTCCACTATGGTGAGTTTTACCTCTGCTTACTGAGCATTCAAACTAAAGATTTTTCTATGTTGTTTCCTGTGAGGTTCTGGAAATCCTAATGGACGCTTAAACCCTGCATGATGTGGTTTTCTGTAACTTTTAAATTTTTTCAAAATTGTTTGGAGTTTCCTGCATAGGGAGGACATATGAAAAACAACCTCATTTGCTCACACTCACTCTCTAGCTGTCATATACAATACACCAAAACCTGAGCCTTACCTATCCATGGCTTCCCCTGACAGCTCCTGCCATAGATTAGCACACCAACAGCACAATGTCCTTCTATATCATACTGCTTAAACTCACTCTTCACACCTTCCTGCATAATTGGGCCCTGATCACTTACAGCAGATTTCAGTCCAACCTTCCACCTTCCTATTCCTATCACTTCTGACATTTACAAACCTCTTAGTCAGCCTACCCTCAAGTCCAAACCATTTCGGCATACCCTTTTTAGCTATCCCACACATGGTGACCTAATCTTATAACTACACCTCTCTCCTTTCTCACACGACTCAAACTAATGATAATAACTCATTCCCACAATAAAACTTTTTACCTGCACCATATATTGTACCAACTTCCACTGAGCATGTCTATCAACCAAATGATATGCTTTCTTCAGATCCATAAATGCCATATACAAATCCCTCTGTTTCTGTAAGTATTTGTCACACATTTTTCTTTGCAAAGACCTAATCCACACATCCTATAACATTCCTGAATCCACATTGTTGTCACCAAATCTGATGCCCTCTATATGACAACATCCCCTTAATCACTATTAGCTCAAACAACTTAGCAGGTGCAATAACCAAACATATTCATCTGCAATTCGAATATTCCCTTTTGTCCCCCTTAATTTTATACAACACAGAAGTTCCACCAATCTTCAAGCACCTCTCCTCCAGCCAAATACATAATGAAAAGCCTTACCAAACATCCTCCAGCCAAATACATAATGAAAAGCCTAACCAAACAATCAACAACAATGCCATCCCACTGCATGAGAAATTCATATGCAATCCCATCCATTCTGGCTGCTTTTGCCACTCTTCATCGTAAGCAAGGCATATACCTTGTCTTCTATTTTCACAAGATCACTTGCAATGACTTGCTTTGCATACCTCCATATCCCAGACATCCTTGAGCTGCCATCCTATCAAGCAACAGATTCAACAATCCTTCAAAATACTACCTCCAACTTTTCACTGCTTTTCTTTGCCTGTGATCACTTCCTCTATCTGTTCCCATGTTCTCTTATTCTCCTTATATTATTCACCTACTTCCAAAACATTTCACTATGCTCCCTGAAGTCTGCTGCTACTTCCTCACCCCCAACTCTCTCATCTGCCCTTCTTTTAGCCACTTCCTTCCTGATCTCCTACCACTTCCTCTTGTACATTTCCCGATTTCTCACACTCCTTCCCTGTAGGTAATGCCCATACACCTCTCTTTTGTCTTTTACTAATTGACTCCCTCATCCTTCTTTTTTTTTTTTTTTTTTTTTTGAAGGCTCCAGTCATGGACAGAAGTCCTCATCAAGGCCAAGCCTTAACTGAAATATAGAGATAATTATGAAATGGAAAAAGAAAAGACAAGGGAAAGTATTTATGACTTTTTGAGAAAGCGAAAGACCTGTCTCTTGAAATGTGCCAAGTCACAGTTATTGGGAAGACTTGAGAAGGTAGAAAGTTCCAAAGCTTCGATGTGTAGGAAAAGAAGCAGGTATCAAAACGGCCCACCCTTGAGTTGCTGATGGCCACACAATAATCAAGTAAAGCAGCAGCTTGCCAAGTATTGTAAGGGGGTGAAGTTTGGAAGTTAGCCTGAGACAGTTTATCAGTCTGACCGCTTTCAAGTCAACTCTGTCAACAAGGATGCAGAGACAAAACCAACCCAAAGGTGAGAGCAGTATTCCATACAAGAACAAATCATTCCCTTATATAAATGGAGCAACTGTTCAGAAGAGAAGTTTCTAAACAGGACACCTAATTTCTTAGAGGCAGACTTAGCTATTCCCGTAAAGTGGTGTTTCCAAGAGTTTTCAAGAAAGAGTGGACGTTATAGTAATAGCAAGCATGTTTAATGAGTCAAGAGGTGGAATTACTGAACCGTCAAAGGAGAGATGAGAGTTGTGAGGAGTTTTTGATAGAGAGATGGGTGGCATTAAACTTAAGATTTTGTGCTCCTCTCTGAGATATCCTATCCAAGTCTGAGTTTACTGAGGAAGCTGTGTCGAGACAAGATGCAGATCCAGTGAGGGAAGAGGGAACAAAATTGAAGGATAAGGATGAATGGAGTGTTGAGTAGTCAGCGTAAGAGTGCACTGGATTATCTGTGGAGGAGAGGAAATCACTGAAAAACAGAGAGAAAAGGAGAAGAAATCATTGGAAAAAAAAAAAAATAGTGTAGAGGACAAGATAGAACCTTGAGGGACACTACTGTTGATGGAGAAGAAGCAGGAGGCTGATCCATCAACAACCACAGAGCTAAATCAGCCAAAGGGGAAGCTAGATATGAAAGAAAAAGCCTTACATATGTCAAGGGCAACCACATACAACTCCCCAAAATCTTTCAGGGATGATGAACAGACATTCGTAAGATATGAAAGAATATCACCATTGAGGATCTTACCTTATGTAAGCCATACTTGTGATCAGATATAAGACTGATTTTCAAGGTGTTTAAGGATATGGGAGTTGAGCAGAGATTCAAAGACTTTGGATATGGTAAACGTCAAAGCAATAAGTGGATAGTTCAAGGGGTCAGAACAGTCACCCTTCTTGGGGATGGGATGTATCAAAGCATGTTTTCAAGAAGAAGGAAAAGTTTTGTTTTTTAAGTGGAAATGAAAGAGACAAGCAAGCACAGATGCAAGTTCAGAGGCACAGTCTTTCAGTACAGGGGGATGGATGCCATCAGGACCATATGTCTTGCTTGTGTCCAGAGAAAGACACACTTTTTGGACAGTCCAAAAAGAGACTATTGGAAGAGGCATAGGATTAGTAAGAGGAGCATCAGGGGGTGAAGGAATGTTAGAGTCATTCAAAGTGTAGTTAGAGGAGAAACAGGAAACAAAGAGAGTTGCTTACTACCTTTTCTTGCATACCCAAAACCCACTTTCCACATGCCATACCCTTCACCTGCCCATTAAGAACTGCTTCCCAATAAACACTGCATTCCTCACCCACTTCCCTAGTTTCAATTACTTTCACCCTCTGCCATTCTTCATCCAATCTCTCTTGGTACCTGCAAGAAATGGCAAACAAACAAATAAATATAGAAAGAAAATGTTAAATATATCAGGAATAGCTTTTATTTTCTTCTGCATACATCTCTAAAAAAAAATCTCTCAGGAGTCACACAGGTTTCTTGGGTCTGGTTATTGATAGGAGGATCTAGTCTCAGTTCATTATCCATGTCAGCTTGAGAGTGAAGTCAGCAAACGAAGTCACTTTTTTTTTCTTCCAGGTGATACCTTGTTCACACAGAAAATATGAACATGAAAAACTTTTCCTTTGCATTCATACTCAAGAGAAAAGAAAAATAACTTACCTTTAATGACTCCATCACCTGGTATTCCATGAACTGTGATCAGGTCTGCCCAGTTCACAATATTGAATGTTCCCCCAGAATACTGGTTGGCTACTGTATTTCCGATGTCTCCAAATTTTCTGGAAAGTCCAGGAACAGAAATACATCCTACTACCTCATATCTAATATGATTTTAGGAATAGATGGAGAAATAAATGATAAAGCCAACTGGAAAGCAGCTATACTTAACTTGATAATCAAAGCCTTAAGCACTTATGAGCTTCATCCCACGACGTGAGAATGGACAATATAAAGAAATATGCTTCTGCATTTCTTTCTTCGTTGATTACTAGTTCTAAATACCTTAACAACCTCATACTTTTTATTTCTTTCTCATTACAAATGATATACCTATTCTTCTCAAACCTGATACTTAAGAAATAAACCAACTGAAATATGTGTAACTGCGTATGTACTATGAATTGGATGTTTATTGGTGGATCTTTAGCATCTACATCATTTCTATTTACATCCACTTCTATGGTTTGATTTCAAAGTTCTTTTACATAGGAACTAAAAGCATTTTTATCTTGCCATCAATACACACCTATCCTCCAAGAGTAAAAAATTGTGCTCCTTAGCAAGGTCCTTCAACATGTCAACTTTCTCTTTGCTGAAGTCCACCAAGATGTCAACATGGGTCTTCAAGAGGCTGATATGTGGCCCAACCTAAAAGAATATCATGTAATCTAAAGACTGTCTCAAAGTGGGGAACTAGATGAAATCAAAAAATGAAAAATGTCTACAAAATTTTCAAGAGTATTATGTTTCTATAGCTGAGGGAGCATCCTTTCATAATGAATAACACTCTCCAGATACATCAAAACATGGGTGGATTAGTCGTGTATAGTTTAGGATGATGCAGTTGAACAAATATCAATAGTGGACTAATATAAAGATACATTACATCACAATGGTTGTTTCAAATACGCAATGAATATGTAGTAAGAGAGATTAAATCTAGTTCTATGAATAAAGCTGAGCACTTGGAAAAGGCAGAAAAGAGAAAGCTACAAAAATAGGAAAGCTGCAGTTATTTAGACATTCAAGTGCACTTTATATTTGGATGATGGAATGAAAGCTGATGTACAAAGACCAACGAAATATAAGCATACTACAGTGTCTCAAAAGTAGAGCAATGAAGGTAAACATATGAGCCATCAGGTATGGCATGGTCTACTCAAGATTGGTGCAATGCACAGTACTATTTGCTCGATAGACATGAAGTGAGTGAGGACAGAGGGAAGCATAAAGAAGGAAAATAGCAGTTATATAGTCTTATTCATACTTAAACATCCTTCCTGTATTTATTACAAATGATGTACCAAAACCAGTCTACCATCTGCAGACAAAGCCATAGACCAATCCATGGTTTATCTGGACTGCTTCATCATTTGCCTTGGTTAAGCCTATTAACTGCATGTAACCCCCCTTATTCACCAAATTGCTCCAGTTTTTCTAACAATCACTTGGCTCTACTCCTGAATGTTCAGACCTTAATACCTCAAGGCCTCGTTTAATGCATCCTTCTATCTTCTCACCAGTCTCCCTCTCCCTTCTGCTCCTTTCACTTCCAACACAAAGATCCCCTTTGGCAGTCTCCCTTCACTCATCCTCTCCATATGCCCAAACCATTTCAGCACACAATCTTAATAATAATATTCTTGCAACCAAACTTTTCTCTACTAATGGTATTTTTCATATGATGAACACACTACATGCTGTATGTCATTCTCAGGCATCCATACAATGCAGCTGGGACTAATATATCATAATACATACCCAATCTTCATCCCAAAATACACTGATCTTTCCCATATTGTATCCCCAGTCTCTGGAATTTGTCATCTGCAAACAACTGTATACTTACCCATCCCGTCCAATCTAGTCCTCACTCTTAGACCTTACATTTACCTTCCTCACCATCCTATCTATAAGCAGATTAAACAGCAATGGTGATGAAACATCCTTAGCGTAGAATCACTTTCACCAGGAGCTACTTACTCACCTCTTATCCTTCTTATATATACATCTTACTATTCCGGTAAAAACACCAAACTACATTTATAGCCTAAATACCCACTCCTCTATACATTCTTGTGCAGAATTGGAGGGAACAAACAGAACGGAGAGACCTAATTGGAGATGGAAGGACGAATTGAAAATTTTTTTGACTGATCAAGGCCTGAAAATGCAGGAGATTGAAAAGCACACACAGGACAGAGTGAACAGGAATAATGTGGTAAACAGGGGTCAATGTCCTGAAACTAGGCACTGCATGTGAGAGAGCCAATACAAATAACATAAAGGTCTGTGGAACCTGGTTGTGGATACACAGCTAAGGTGTCGGTGTATGACAGCTAGAGAATGGATGTGAGCGAATGCAGCCTTTCTTTGTCTGCTCCTGGTGCTGTCTTGCTAGCATAGGTACGAGCAATCAAGCATAAAAAAAAAAAAAACATTTAAAGCACACTACTAGGTAAAACACCCTCTATCTCAATTGTAACCACATTGGTCTCCTAAAACAGTGCTCTGGGCTTGAGAAAACCCTCTCATTCACCAATCTCCCATCAACATTACCAGGAACACATAATAGACCTGTAACTCTATAACTGGTATAAAGAGACTCTCCTGCAAGTGAATATACTACGAGCAACCTCTGGCAAGGCTGTATTGTCCCCAATGGACTAAAAGAAGTAAACTTTAATTGTTGGACCCTCTTGTTCCAAATGAGTCCATCATTTTCCTGCTCCTATGTGGAGCACAGCCTTGAAGATGAAGGAACCCCATAAATGGAGGTCCTAAGGTTATGTAATAATAACACTTCCTAAAATTCAATCTTTCATTTTTGTCTCCCATTCCTTTACACAAGGCACCACATAAGCTTCTATCAGTCCTTAGGTGCCACACCATGGGCCATATATATGTTGAGCAGCATGAATAATCAATCAACATCATCACCTTCCTTTTTGAGAAACTTAAATCCAATTCACTATCAATGTTTTACCACACTATGTATGACACAAAACTTACACTACCTACTCTCTTTTCACAATTCCATTCGCTAAGACTCTCTCACTGAATTTCACCATGTTTTAAGCATAACAAATCCATCTCCATATCACCCAACATATTCAGCACTCCACCAAAATACGTGCAACACCTCTATCTCACTTTTGTCTGTTACCACTTACCTATCCACTCTCTCACAAGTCCTTGCACCATCTCTTTCTTATCATCTTTGTCTGCAACCACTTCCCTGGCCACTCTCTTCAAAGTAATGCCCAACCGTCCAGGTTCTTTTCACTGTATTCATCTCCTTTCATGAGATTTTCATGTCCTCTCATTACCCTATGTCTAATTTGCCCGCTTTTTCATGTCTCACACCTTTCGTGTAATGTCTTAATGCTTCTTCTTATACTCCTCCCTATTACTTGCACTCCTTCCTTAGGGGTAATAACTATATACCTACCTTTTATGTATCAGTAACAATTAAACTTCTTCATTCCACCACACTCATTAGTCTTTGTTCCACGCAGTCTTGCTTCCATAAATACTTAATAATTTCTCTGTTTCATTTACTCTAATCCTATGTCATTCTTCACTTGATCTTTCTGGTTATCTTTCCAAATAATCTACTTTACTAAAGCACACTAATTTTTGTCACTTCTTTCACATATGTGTTATTCCTCTTATCCTTAACCTACTACCACCTAAAAATGATCAAGCATCCCCAATGCTGCCCCTCTCAGCACATACATATCCAACAACCTCTTACTTGCATGCTTGAAGATAAATACAAAATAAATCAACCCACAACCTAAGCTGACAAAGACAGCAATTACGTAAAGGGTTACATATGGAGTAAAGGAAGCCAGCCCAGGAGGGGCCATGTACACCAACATTGGCTTGACCTTTCTTCACTTAAAAGAAATTACAAAACTGGAACTACCTTTCTCATTTTGTAGTCCTGGGGTGATAGAGGTCTTTAATAAGAGACTGCAGGTACAAAACCAGGATATTTCAAAGATAAAAACACTTACAATATCATCCCCAAAATGAGCTTTCACTAATCACACCACAGTTTTAAGGTATTTTTTTTTATTTTTATTTTGCTTTGTCGCTGTCTCCCGCGTTAGCGAGGTAGCGCAAGGAAACAGACAAAAGAATGTCCCAACCCACCCCCATACACATGTATATACATACACGTCCATACACGCAAATATACATACCTATACATCTCAATGTA
>JAUUDZ010448421.1:0-12755 GCA_032361705.1 Panulirus versicolor
AGAGCAGAAGAGGGTGTTTTGAAATAGTTTGGTCACATGGAGAGAATGAGTGAGGAAAGATTGACAAAGAGGATATATGTGTTAAGAGGTGGAGGGAACAAGGAGAAGCAGGAGACATTACATTAAATACAGCACATGTTTAATAAACCTATTTCACTGAGGCATACATCACTGAGGTTACTGGTTAAAATTTCAAAACATTTTTCATAGGCATAAAGCTAATGTTAAATATGCAATATGGAAATATGTAACAGATCATACCATGTATTTTTGAAAGGCTGGTAAATATATGACAAATGCAATTGCAGGTAATACACCAATGTATTAAAAATGGGCAATCAACGACTTGCATCAAATTAATACCTTGAGTAAACAGATAGGAAATTATAAGAAATGCCATGTACAGTGACTGACGTATTTCCAATTCATATTCTGCAAATGGCTTCTAAAGCCAAGTCATTATAACACAAAGCTCTCAAAGATTTCATCAATAGGACATCTTCCATTACTAACAGTTCTCTACAATATTCCTTACTTTCAAGCATTGTCCCGTATGTTTGACTCTAAAATCTAATTTAAACTCATGGGCAGTTGTTTTACTTTCAAAAAAAGGTGAAGTATTTTTTCGTCAACAAGACTTAACATTTGGAATGATTTAACAGTTAGAGTAATTGAAAGAAGTGTCCAGACACATTTAAGAACAGTTAATAAATGCTTTGCTTCAACTCTTGACTCACATTGCTTGAGTACCTCCTTAGGAACAAGAAATGTTAAAAGGTAAAGGTATATAATTGAATCATCTGTGCGCCTTTCTACTCTTACCATATTAATCCCAAAGCTTTAGATTGCCTCCATTATCACAAACAAGATAGACTAAAGAAGCAGTAGGAGATTTTACATTACTGAATTGCTGGGAGTTTTACTGAACCTCAGAGCACTTGCAAGTGCCAGATCTTCAAAGTTGCTGAGTTTGGGAACAACTGACGAGATCAGATTATAACTTTTTTAAATTTGTATGTATTTCTTTCTTATTATGATGGTTAACTTAAATATGACAAAAATATTTTTCTTTATGCATACTTATTATAATTCATAACACCAATACTGAAGCTGTAATGATCAGTAACAAATGCCTCTGAAAGACTATACATTTTGTCATGCTCTAAACATAGAATATGGTTGAATAACGAAAGGGAAACAGCCATTAATGAATATTTTGGGAAAGCTGTCCACAATCATGTAATCTATTCAGTCATGAAAGCTGTCCACAATCAGGTAATCTATTCAGTCACATTTGACAAAAAATCATACTGTATACCAACAGTTAATATAACCTGAGGAAGAAAGTGCATATAAATTAGGTTTCAAAAAGTGTGAAGGCAATGCATGTGTGCTATGTTATTCTCTAAAAAACTGTGAGCAACAAATATTTCCATTTTATTCTCTTAATATCTATCTATATCTCTGATGCCTGATCCCTTCAGGAACTCCCATCAAGGGGGTGGCAATGGCAAAACAGTTTCCACTTATCCCTCACATACATCATTCCAAGCATTCCTCTACCACATCTCTCTCTCCAATGTTCTTCCACTCTATTACTCCATGTTACAGGTGGTCTTCCTCACACAACAACCCATTTAATTTTATTCTCTTAATATCTATCTATATCTCTGCTGCCTGATCCCTTTGGGAACTTCCATCAAGGGGGTGGCCACTCCCAGTCTTGCATTCTTTCCACACATGCCCAAACCACCTTAAAATATTATGTTTCACCCACACCACCACTCCACAATTCATTCCCTACGAAAGCACTTCTCTCATAAATCTCTTCAATCTTTCTTCATTCCATCTAGTTGCACCAAATGCTCCTCACAAATAGATCATTTCCAGAGCCTGCATACTTGGTCTCTGAGACTCATCCCATGTCCAAGTTCTGGGCTGCAGGGTTGAGAGGCCTATGCTGTCCCGTAATCCTCTATACAACTCCATACTTAATACCTCTACCCTTCACTATTCTATTAAGAGACCCAACGACTTTATCATGTACTGCTCTCCCCGTTATCTCTCCTTCCATATCACCAAACTTACCCAAGACAGCTCCTAAAAGCTTAAATTCTTTCACTCTTTCAGTCCTCCCCGCATATCCAAAGCACAATTTAGTACACTTCCTTCTTTCACTGTATATGGTTTTACAAAATCTATACTTTCACTCTGCTTCCTTTCAAACACCAATACTTTAATTATACTTGCATTTTCCTGCAATTGCCTATGCTTAAACACGTATAAAACATACCACCTTCTGCAACTCCTCTTCACTCTCTGCAAACTAAACAGTATCATCTGCAAAACGGCTTGCCACTAGCCACCATATCTCACTGCCACACTCCATCTCTGCAACCACTTTCCTTAAGTTTGCTCTCATCTCTCATATCACTTCATCCATATATACTGGGGATTGGGGAGAAAGGATACTTCCAACATATTCCCTATGTGTCGAAAAAAGCGACTAAAAGGGGTAGGAGTTGGGGCTGGAAATCCCTCTCCAGTTTTCACTTTTTCAAAAGAAGGAACATAAGCAAGGAGCCAAGTGAGGATTTTCCCTCTAAGGCTCATTCCTCCATTCTTGACACTACCTTACTAATGCAGGAAATGGCAAATATGAATAAAAAGAAAAAAATAAAATAAAAAGCGATGGTGATATTACACAGCCCTACCTAATACCCACATAAATATTGAAACTCGCTCCTCTCTCCATCCACTCTTAGTAACACATGCATTTACTTTCTATAGAAGTCTTTCACACCAACCAACAGTTTTCCCCCTACCCATATACCCTTAACACCTCCCATAAAGCATTCCACTCAACTGTCACACGCTTTTTCCAAATCCATAAAAGCCGCATACAACCTTTTTACCTTAAACTAAATATTTTACCGGTCATCTTCACCAAAAGAAGTCTAATCCACACATCCCCTTTCTTTCTTAAAATGGACTTACTCCTCACTCATTCGGCATTCCGTTACTTCCATCACTCTTATCAATCAACATTCTTGCATACACTTTTCCAGGTATACTTAACAGACTTATTCCCCTATAAATGCTACTTACATCTTTAGAACCTTTTCCTATAAAATAAAAGAACAATACCTTTCACTCAATCCTCAAGCACAACCTTCTGTTTCCTTGCTAAATTACGTATCAGATGCATCCACCTTATCACACGTTCTCCTCCATACTTTGGCATTTCAACTGTAATCCCATCAACTCCCATTGCCTTTTCTATCTTCAGCCTCATCACTGCTCTCCTTACATTCCTTTTTTGCTACTGACTCTTGCACTTGTATCCTCTTCCTTCCATCCTCCATACCCATGCATGTAAAAACAGCTACCTCCCCTTCTCCCACATTCATTAGTTCTTTAAAATACTCTTTCCATCTTCCTTTCACTTCCTCCTTTTGATACAGCAACTTCCCTTCCTTACTTATATTACCATTTCCACTATTACATCTAACTTTCCAGTAAAATTTCTTATTTTCTCGAAACCTTCAAACCTATCCTTTGTTCTTCTGTTGGCCACTCAAACTCTTAACCAAGGGCATTCTAGTGTCTTCTTGGGTATTTCTCAAACCCTAAAGATAACCGAGGTTAGCTGATTGCAAACTGAAGACTCTTCCACGAGAAGGATGCAAAAGCTAAATGCCATGGTCAACTGTAACCAAGCTCCCTGAAGTTTAACTTATATTAGACACATAAACACATTTCTTTTATCAAGAATTTCAGTTCACAGATGCTCTTCAGTATGAAATAGCATAAAGTTTGTTCTCGGATATCATGGAACTAACCTGGTTGAAAGAATACAAAAATCCTTGAACAAATATGACATTAAAAAAAGTTTCTGAAGAAACATATGCAATGCATTAAAAACTATGTTTACCCTATACTCCCAATTAATCTAACTGTTCCCTCTCTTCCGCAAGTTCCAGAATATTTTATTCCATTCTGAAGGCTGGTTGTCCACTTACCTTTTCTCCCTGTTTCTCCTGTGCTGGTTTTGCAGTTGCTTCTATGTCCTTTTGCTTCTCAGTCAATTTCATCCTTAATGCTTTTTTTTTCTGTTTTCTCTCTATAATTATTTCTGACCCTTTACCTGGCTTCTGTCAATTCTTCTTAGCTTTTTCCTCACCTTTAGGTCTTGTAATGCTAAACATTTTCAGCTTCTTGGCACCACCTGAGGACAATTAATGAATAAAGTTTTATTTCAAGCACATACAGCATGAGCCTTACGACAGACATGAAAGAGGCTTTATTATCGTAGCTCCCATTACAGCAGGGGAGTAAATTAAACCAACTACAGTACTCTGTGTTCGAGTTCAATAAAAAGAGTTCATTTCAATAAAAAGGCATTATTTCTGTTCAAAATTCAGAGACTTCAGTTCCAGTTTATGTAGAAATAAATGTACAAATTTGGAAAACGACCTTTTCTACAAAATCCTTAAACTTGGCATCTGGATTAAGGGAGGGGTATTTTCAATATGTAAATTAATGTATATGTTACAATGCCCACAGTCAGTTGCTAAGTTTAAAAAAACATATGTATACATCAGTAATTTACCAGTTTAGCTCTGAATCATCATAAGTTTTAAGTATCGTCTGGAATTCAACAGTATAAAAGAGGCACACAATTTCGCTCAGGAATCTTTATTTTGAGGGATTTGTCATTTAGTGTAAAACATAAGAATACAACAAGTGAGGACACTGAAAAGGCCTATTGGCCCATGCTAGGCAGGTCCCGATTCTGTCCACCCTACAACCAACCGCCTGAACCCATAAACACACACAACCTTCGTTTAAAGCTACCTAAAAACCTAGCTTCCACTACTATACTTGGCAGCTTATTCCACAAATCTACCACCCTATTCACGAACCAATACTCGCCCACATCAAACTTAAAGGATTTTTTCTGATTCAAATCCATTATTTCTTGTCCTATCTGATGGTGTCATTCTAAGAACTTTATTCACGTTACCATTATTAATGCCCTTCATCCATTCAAAACTTCAGTCATATCCGCAATAGCCCTCCTCCTCCTCTTACACGAGTGTAAATTCAGTCTTTTTAACCTTCCTTCATAAGTGAGGTTTCAAATTCAGGGATCATTTTTGTCATTCGGGTTTGTACTCTATAGAATCTCCTCTTACGCGAGTGTAAATTCAGTCGTTTTAACCTTTCTTCATAAGTGAGGTTTCAAATTCAGGGATCATTTTTGTCATTCGGGTTTGTACTCTCTCTAAACAATCTCCTCTTTCGCGAGTGTAAATTCAAGTCTTTTTAACCTTTCTTCATAAGAGAGGTTGCAAATTCAGGGATCATTTTTATCATTCGCATTTATACTCTCTCTAAACAATCTCCGTCAACTACACAGTAGGGAGGCCAAAACTGTTCCGCATAATCCAAATGGGGTCTCACCAGTGCAAGATAATGTTACAATAATACTCTAGGAGTATTAATGAACCCTAGCCTCCGATGACCCTTACTGCAAAGGAAATGTAGATCATTACACATGTATTAAACCCCATAATCAACCTCTCCTTCATGACCCTCCTTACTATCACTTTATTTATAAATAATAAACAAGAAATGTGGATACCCATGACAATTAACATTCAATATGCCTTATTAATCGATACAAATAACTGACACAAAGGGAAGAACAAAGGTGTAAAAGCTAAAATACGAGAACCTATGAAAAAAATAGTTTATTTCTCTCATCATAGGCCTTTTTTTCTCTTCGTTGAAAAAAACAATAAATTTCATCTGGTCTGAATTTCTCTCATAGGGATCCATTGGTATGTATGTGTGTTGACCCAAATTCCGTAAGTTATTGCTAAGTTAACCCTCTAAACTGGATGATCTTTAACTTCCATGATGGCAGGAACTAAGGTTGTGATGACCAGTGACACTAAATTGTGGTGAAATAATAATTTTTCACAACCTATAACAACGATCACAAATGCTTTCCTCAAACTACTCCACAAACTCATGCCACACACTTTATGGTTTACTGTACGAACTTTAAACTATGCTAATATTTCTCCTGACTCACTAAAAACCATTCTTCTTACTTTATCTTCTTGTTTATGAGGATGTTAGTAAACAACTGCATACCACGTGTAGCTGTAATGGCAATATTTTGTTTTTCCTTGGCGACACCTGGAGAAATATAAGTGATGTCATAATTACGTTCACATTTCGTTATTGTTTTTCCTTGGCGGCACCTGGAAAAATATACGTGACGTCATAATTATTCACATTTACTTAAGTTATCCGTTAATTATTTCCACATATTCAGTATAGGTTGAGCAGAATTACATCAATGGTACCAAATATGTCATCAAAACTGGACAGCATCGAATGACACTTCTTTTTCACTCGATTTCATATTTCAATATTTTCTGGTACTGTATATGTAGCATTAACAGGCACATCTCTCTCCCATATATATATATATATATATATATATATATATATACATAGTCGCTATATCTATCATTAGAGAGGTAGCATAAGGAAACAGACGAAAGAATGACCCAACTCACCCACATACACATATATACATAAACGCCCACACACATACCAATGTATTTCAACGTATACAACATACCAATACACATGAAACGGCACCACCCTCCCCCCGCATGTGCGCGAGGTAGCGCTAGGAAAAGACAACAAAGGCCACATTCGTTCCCACTCAGTCTCTAGTTGCCATGTGTAATGCACCGAAATCACAGCTCCCTTTCCACATCCAGGCTCCACAAAACCTTCCATGGTTTACCACTGACGCTTCAAACATTAAACTTTATACTTGATCGTCGTTTCCTGTGTCAGCGAGGTAGCGCCAGTGGACTGAACCAGGGAATGTGAAATGTCTGGGGTAAATCATGGAAAGGTCTGTGGGGCCTGGATGTGGACAGGGAGCTGTGGTTTCGGTGCATGACACGACAGATAGAGACTGTGAACGAATGTGGCCTCTTTTGTCTGCATTCCTGGTGCTACCTCACTGAAGCAGGGTAGCCATGCTGTTTCCTGTGGGGCAGGGTAGCGCCAGGAATGGATACAGGCATGCATGAATGTGTACATGTGTATGCATATATATGTCTTATGTTCAAGCCCTGATCGCTCAAAATCTTTTTCACTCCATCCCTCCACCTCCAATTTGTTCTCCCACTTTTCATTGTTTCCTTCACTTCTGGCACATATATCCTCTTTGTCAATTTATCCTCAGTCATTCTCTTCATATGTTCCATGCATATCATAAAAGGTGACTAAAAGGAGTGGAAGTAGGGGGCTGGAATCCTTCCGTCCGGTTTTTACTTTTCCAAAAGAAGGAACAGAGAAGGGGGTGAAGTGAGGATTTCTCCTTTAAGGTTCAGTCCTCTGTTCTTGACGCTACCTGACTGATGTGGGAAATAGGGAATATGTATGAAAAAAAATTTGTATGTGGGTGATGCTAATCTCTTTAACCAAAACTGACAAAGGAATTCCTGCTTTTGAATATATTTACAGTGTTCATCCAATGACAAAAAAAGGAGCAAATGTTAAACACTAACACATTGAGATCATTTACATATACTATATACTTAGCTTCAAGAATCGGGTATCAAAAAGGCCCATCTTGCGTTGCCAATGGCAGCACAGTAGTCGCCTATATCTCTGATGTCTATTCCTGACTGGAACTCCATAATTAGTGAACTCACGCCATTTTGTAGCCTTTAATGCCTCACCATTAACACTGGCAGAGGGCAACTCTAGCACCGAGGCTCATATCTAATGTTCCCACTGCCTACTACTACCTAATGTTCTTACCTACTACTATTATCTATTGCTCCTACCATTTTGCCAAAAGGCAGAGAGGGTGCACTGCAGGAAAATCTAGTTATGAACAATGAAGGTATGTGAGTAAAGTGTTGTCACAAGTGTTATGTATGACAAGGAGAGATTGTATGTTTATGGACAGAATACCAGTAGTCCATGTGCGAGTGAGGCAGAAAGAAAAGACAGCTACTTGGGTCAGAGGAGTGCAACTTGACAACCAACGAAGTGTTGGCTTTCTAAGCAGATGTCACTAACCCTCCTGAGACTCAAGTGGGTGGTAGTACTGGTAATATTCCTCCCTCGTCATTGGCTGCCTACCAACTACTGCCTGCCACTCAAAATCCTAAGACAGTAATGAGCACCACAATGACCCTTTTCGAATGAAATTCATATGCACTACTATCTCCTTAAACTGCCTTGCTATATTTCATCGTATGCAATGCCTTCACTAACTCTCTTCACCTTACCACTCTCCATGATTCTGTGACTTTTCTCACCAGCCTGACCCAAACACCTACATCTGTCACTCTATCATCAAACAGATTAAAAAATCATTCGAAATACTCACTCATCACTACTGTTATCACTTCATCATTTGCCTCCTTCACCAATGTGACCATGCATTCTCTCATTTTTTGTGCTCTATTAATCTCCTGAAGCATTTTATTCTTGAAGTTTAATGATAATTTCTCACCCCAACTCTTATTTGCTCTTTTTTAACCACTGCACTTTCTCTCAAACATCTCCCAATCATTTGCACTCCTTCCCAATAAGTAAAACCAATATGCCTCTCTTCTCTTTACTTAGAGATATGGATAGATAAAGATTTATTTTGTCATCCCACCACTCGCTAACCTTTCTAACTTTCCTACCTCATGCATGCCACATGCTTCTCTTACTTACCTAAATACATCCCATTCCTCACTTGCTCCCCTAACTTTGTTCACTCTCACCTTTAGCCATTCTACGCTCAATCTCTCCTGGTATTTCTTCATAAAATTCTATTTCCAAGCTCTCTTACTTTCACCAAATTCTCTTCCCCCATAATGTTTTGTCTTTTTCAAAAACCTCTACAAATTGTCACACTTGCTTCCACAAGGAAATGACCAGACATCCCACTAACTACTTTGCCCTTTCAACTGGTAAAAATACTAGTACACCACACCAGCAAACTCTAGTATCATTCTACTGTTCTCTACCAAATCAAAGGTAAGGTTAATGTGTTAAGGAACAACTGAAGGAATAATAAAATGCAGATTATTCCAGTTTTCTTCAACAGCCTTACAACATGGACAATTGAATAAATTTTAATACCCAATATTCCGTTGGTTTCTTCCACTGTAAAATGACATATATTTACAGTGTGTCTCATCAAAGTTTACTGTGTAGCTACGAGCATTGTTAGCTTCTCATTCAGGCTGACATTCACCTTAGTCAGCTGGGACAGGTAGATGACCATGAGCAGATCCTGCAACATAAATATAAACTGGTTAAAATAATGAAATCATCAATTCTAATTTGTCATATGCAGCAGCAGCAGGTCATATTCACACACTGCATGAGTTATCCCCTTCTTACCAATGAGATCAATATATCACCTCGCCTATGAAGCAGAATTTGAAATGCCAATGTTATGATTTTGGATACCATTATTCTGGTAAAGTCTAAATATCATACTAACCATAATATAATAATTATTTTAATTATTGCAATCTAATTCTATCAATCTCTTATCACTATTCCATTACCAATTTAATGATACGGATCAGGGACATACTGCCTCCATAACATCACACGTGCACATCTTCAACTCATGACCAATGTGGAAAGTGAAACAAAGACTTCCATTTCTTTTTCCTTAGATATCAGCAGAGCATGACCACATATGCCCAACTTGCTATCATCTTGGATGCAAAAATAAAGATTATCCAGAAAACATATGTACTACAAATATGTTAGAGCTCTTCAAATGTACATACAACTGACTCTTAATAGTGTAAAGGTTACATGAATGATAACTGTACAAAGAGGGAAGCAACACCACAATGAATGAAAAGGAAGGTTGAACAGAAGTAATACTAGGAGAGTTAGGGCACGAAGATGCTTTCATTTCCACTTTGGCTCAGATAAGTGTGGAGCAAGAGGCACCCAGATATTTGAACACTACTAAGCAAAAATAAAGTGCCTTTTCTTCCAAAAACTACTACACAAGAAACTCAAAAGATAACAATGACCTACATGCCAGAAAATTATGTAAATTTACTGAGAAAATCCATAAAACCCACATGAGTAAACATCAATATGAAATGTATTTTGCTAAAAAGAGCAAATAAAAACCAAACAAAAATTAGGTGTTGTTATAAGCATGAGAGCTAATACCATGTCAAATGGTTCAATAATCAGAGAAAAGCGAGTTGGTTCAAAAAAATGAAACCAAGATTGATCTTGAATAACATATTCACATCCATATTGTACCACTAAAACCAGCTCATGTCCCAGATATAGTCCCATTGCTAGTGGAGAACATTGTGCAATACACTGATGTATTCCAGACATAACACCAACATCAAATGAAACTATAATAAATACAAGCCAGGTCAGAGGAACCTTTTCCCAAAAACAATGAAACAAGCTAAAAATGAGATAGGTAAGCCTTGAGTGACTTTTTTATATCAGGTTATTCACTACATGCAAGGTTCCAAATGATTGGAAGTTTGCTGTCACCAATACATACATACTTTTTTTCACAAACAATCACACTTTCCCACATTGGCAAGGTAGTGCCAGCAACGAACAAAGAAAGGCCACATCTGCTCACATCCATTCTCTACCTGTCATGTGCAATGCACCAAAACCACAGCTCCATATCCACAACCAAGCCCCAGAGATAGATTACCAAATATGCATCCCATGCCCTGGTTCAAGTCAATTTACAGCATGTCAACCCCTGTTTACTATATCATTCTAATTCACTATCCTCTACATGCCTTTCACCCTCCTGCTCGGTCAGACCCCAATCACTCAAAATCTTTTTCACTCTATCCTTCCATCTTCTCTTTGGTCTCCCTTCTCTTCTGGTTCCCTCCACTTCTAAAATGTATATTCTCCCACTCATTATCTTCATATGTCCAAAACATTTCAGCACACCCTCTTCAAGTTTCTCTTCTATTACCACACATCTCTCCTACCCTTTCATTACTTACTTGATCAAACCACCTTACCTTAAACCACATATTGTCCTTAAATATTTCATTTCCAACACATTCACCCTCTTCTGCACACTCTTATCTATAGCCCATGCCCCACAACCATATAACAACAGATGAAAACTAATATTTAAAAAGAAGACATGAAGGTACAAATTTTGTTTTAGGAATACAATTCTTTGAACAAGTCCAAATAAACAGAGTGTAAGAGAAAGAAGTATTGGAATGAGTCAAGGAAGGAAAGTAAACTGAAAGTTGAGGAAAGATCATTTATGGGAAAAAGGCGGAGGGTATATGAGAGGATAGATATCCAAGGAGCACCAAAGTTGACAAGATAAGAAAGTGCATTCACACTTTTACAGTGTGAGATATGGCACAGGCAAAAGCGTGCCTCAATTGGCAATATGGGGAAAATATTATTTCAGCTCTTGAGAAGTATGCATAAGAATGGTTTTTACTTTTTCCCTTTAAACACACTAAATCTGTTTACTAGGCTAGAACATCATCTCTGTTCATACCAATTCAGTACACAAAATACTTGCACGGCATCTGATCCCCAACATTTTCTTACATTCTTCATCTGAAGTATCCCTAACCCTAATCAATTCACTTACTACCATCTATCCATCTCTTGCAGTCTCCCCACTCTTGTACCTTCTACAATACTGTAGAGCTATCTATCTTCTTGACCAACTTATTGCCTACTATATGCCATATAAGACCATTATTTTCCATACTTGTTCATCATTTCCTGTGTTAGTGAGGTTCTGGAGGGAACAAACAAAATTATCTCATTCACTCACCATACCATACCATCCTGAAACACTTTCATCTACATGCCTTCTTCACACTGCATAACCTTTCCTCACACTTTTCATTTTAGCCAATATAATTTCAACTATGCAATGAAAACAATGTATCTCTTCTCTTATTTTTGACCTTTCCTGACCTATATATACACTTTGGTTTCACAGCCACACATCAGGAACAGCAGAAGTATTCCATGTCAGCTTATTGCATACTACTTTTAAAATTTTCCCTTTCACTAAAGTCATCAAATGCAATTATGATAATGTAATTTATTTAAGTTTAAACCATTAAGTATATGCTTTAAATTTGTTTATTAACTATGTTGTATTATCTTATGTAGTTAAGTTTGAACATCTAAAATATTTCTAGCTGAACTGGGCAAGTTTACGTTCACACTAAGAATATGCATCTCTTTGTACTGCAGAAAATATTGCATTCATCACAAAGAAAGAAAACAGCAAATGTAAAGTCAAAATCACAAGCCCTGCCATACATCTAGATGTTACTCAAATCCATGACTTGGCAATATATCCTTTCATATATGTTTGAGGGACTAGTAATTCCAACAATGTTATATGGTTGGGAGGCATGGGCTATAGATAAGGTTGTACGAAGGAGGATAAAGTGTTGGAAATGAAATGTTTGAGGACAATATGTGGTGTGAGGTGGTTTGATCAAGTAAGTAATAAAAGGGTTAGAGAGATGTGTGGAAATAAAAAGATGGTGGTTGAGAGAGCAGAAGAAAATGTGTTGAAATGGTTTGGACATATGGAGAGAAAGACTGAGGTGAAGGGAACAAGGAGAAGCAGGAGACCAAATTGGAGGTGGAAGGATGGAGTGAAAAAGATTTTGAGCAATCAGGGCCTG
>JAUUDZ010448432.1:0-24139 GCA_032361705.1 Panulirus versicolor
AGGAGCATCAGGGGGTTGAAGGAATGGTAGAGTCATCCAAGGTGGAGTTAGACGAGAAACGCGAACCAGAGAGAGAGTTGCTGTGTCTACAGGAGAGACAGCCATAGTACCGTCAGAACGGAAAAGTGAAGGAAAGGTAGAGCGACAGAGGTTGTTAGCGATCCCCTTTGCTAAAGACCAGAAAGACCTATCATTGGACGACTAGGTGACTATCACACTGCCATTGAATAAAGGAACGCTTTGCCTCACGGAGGACGTGCTTACAGCGATTTTGTTATGCCTCTTCGTTATGTCCCACAGTTTCTCTGCTTTAATACAGTAAAAAAAAAAAAATTCTCCCGATGGAAAGGTATAACTTTTCCTCAATTCTTTCCACTCTCTCATTTTAGCGGAATGTTTCAGTTGGGCATTGTCCCTTTTCAAAAAGTCAGGTGACAGGGTAGGAGCTTGACAGGATGTAACTTGGTCTAGTGCTTCCTACAAACTTATTTCTACATCAACCAACTTTTTTACGATAAAATCATACTGGAATTATTCGATCATGTAACTGCAAGACAGATGGGAAGGAGCAGTTCGATTCGCACCCATGACTGCTGATGTAGAGGCTAGGCTAGACTGCAAGTAGAGAACGTTTCCGTTCAGGTCCTTAGGTGTTTACCAAATTTTCTGCACCTATAAAGAAAAGAAGGTAAAGAAAAAAATTATCGACGCATCATTACAAATTGGAAGCTTCGCATGAAACAGTAAGACATAAACTCACTATCCAGTGTTTAGCTTCGATTTCCAGTAACCTTTAAAAGGCAAATGCTCACTCGGTTATCCGTTATCCTGCTTAGTGTTCGTTGTGCAAGAGAAACAGTCTATTACCAATGACTAGTGTGCACATAAAAAAAAATCTAGCTAAAGTTGTCGTGTTTCTGTTCTTAATCTTACCCTAAAAAAAAACTATTTCATTATGTGACATTCGCCAGGAGAGGGATGCCAGGTTCCTTGTCGAGGTAGCGGCCTCTATCGATTATAACTATATAATCTGGAGATTAGATAGGCTTGAAACAACTCAAAATCGTGAAATAAATTGGTGTTAATCACCAACTTCGATTAGACACCTCAGAATTATACGTGGCCGTCAACTCCATCCTCAACAGAACAGCTGTTACCAGACCGAGGCACCGAGGTTCATTCAACCACACGAACTCGAGACCCGTGAGCTCGCCAACGAACCCTCAAGACTCGTCAGCGATTGACTGTATAAGTAACGTTGGGACTAAAGTGGTTACAGTTCTTTTGACAAAACAGCCTGCGATTGAAAGCTTACCATTAATTTTACTATAGTGTTATTGAAACATTGCCAATTTGAGTTATTATTTCAGAACTGTGCTTATGGAAAACAACAGGCCCGTAGTCGTTGAGGAAACATTGTTCCTATAATGGAAGCAGTGATCATTGGCAGGTAGCAAGGGTGGCAAACTCCACTCCATAGACAGCCAGTATGTGTGATACTGTAGTGTGTATCGACGTGTCATGTGCTATTAATGTAGTGAGTGAAGTGGTCAGTGTTGACAAAAAGTAGCTTATGTTCGAAAACTTAACTATAATTTCATTGTAAGGCTATCGAAACATTACCAATTCGAGTTAGAGAAATGTACTTCAGGAAAACAAGAAGCCTGTAGCCACTGAGGAAACAGTGCTCCTCTGGGAAAGTGAGGGTGATGTGCACCACTTCACAGAAAGTTCCGCTAAAGTACGACTGTATTTTAGCTTCAGTACGAGACCTATATTAACTTTGTGTTCTCCCTTCAGCCACACCGTGATAAGAATGGCATCTTAAAAGTGTTTGTAACAAGTGTTGAGGTTTTGGTCAATGACCTTGAACCAATGGGACCATTAGCAGATGTAATCTTTAGTTGACTGTCCATGGTTTACCCATGCAGTTGAGGAAAGTCTTGCATTTTCAACATAATACAGGTAAGATATGGTTAGTTTCATTCATATAGTCATTAAAATGTGTATTTCATTTACAACTGTATTAAGCAGCGTTTCTGTTGAATGACACGCACTAACCTCATTGAACTGGAGATGAGGGATAACGTATTATTATATGTGAACGTTTCAAGTAACATAATTTACAAACTGTTGTAAGTGGTTTAATCTCGTGTCTGAGTTTTAACAGCAAGCATCTCCCTTAGTAACTTCAGCATTCTTGGTCCTCTAGAAAACTAGTCAACTGTTATATGAGATACTTGATAAATGTAGAATATTTTGGCCAAAAATCTTGGGTCACCAGTTACTTAAGATTGCTGGTTACTCAAGAATATATGTTATATAAGTATACATGGGTAGGTAAGAAAGATGGTACTCGGGAATTATTGAATTACATACTAATTGTTAGGTGTGCAAGAAAGAGACTCTTGAAGGTGAATGCACTGATAAGGCAGCTGTTGAGATGTCTGATCACTAACAGATGGATGCAGTGATATCTGATCACTAACAGATGGATGCAGTGATGTCTGATCACTAACAGATGGATGCAGTGATGTAGATTTAGACAGATTTTTGGAAACTAGGAAATTATATGGGTGATAAGAGTGTGGTGAAAATAAATAAGCTTGGAAAAGAGACAAGTACCAAGATAGATTGAATGATAAATGGCAATAGGTGAGAGTAAACAAAGCTATGGGAGTGGGTGAGGAATGGGAAGTATTTAGGGAAGCAGAGTCCAAGAGAAGTATATGGCATGCAGAAATTAGAAGGTGGGTAAATAAGGATTGGTAGTGAGTGCTGGGATGACATTGCAAAGTTGCTGGTGAAAGAGAAATTAGGTGAATGGGCGGAACTTACAGCAAAGGAGTACAAATGATTAGGACCTGTACAAAAGTGGTGGGAGGTCAAGAAGATGATTTAGGGGTTGAAAAAGGTTAATGAGAGTTGGGTTAGTGTGTGCCAACAGACATTAGGGAGGATAAGATATTTTGAAAATTGGTCGATAGTGTAAGAAAAACAGGAAAACGTGTGGGAACATCGGTGAAAGGGAATATGGGAAGTGATAGGCTGTGATCAGTACAGGAGATAAAACGATTACTTTGAAGGACTGTTTAATGTGTACAGTGATAGGGTGGAAGAAGTACGGTGATTGGGTTGGGAAGGTATGCATAAAGAGTAATGTCAAGTGGTTTGGCGGAGAAAGAAAAGGTGATGAAAGCCTTACGTAAGATAAAATATTGCAAGGCAACTGGGGTGGATGTTATTACTGTTTAATTCTTTTTAGAAAGTGGTGACTGCTGTTGACTGGTTAGTTAGGATTTTTAACATATGTATGGATCAAGGTAAGGTGTCTGAGGATTGATGGAATGCATGTGCAGAACCACTACACAAAAGCAAGGGGTATAAAAATGAGTGTTCAGAGTACAGAGGTACAAATCTGTTTAGTTTACCTTGAAAATTGTATGGAAGGGTGGTGATTAAGAAGCTGTTGTCATGTATAGAGCATCAGAATGGAGAGGAACAGTGTGGTTTCATGAGTGATACAGGATGTGTGGTGAGAAAAGAAAGCTATTAGAAGCTGTGAGGATTTTTATGAAGAGGGTAAGGCGTGTGTGTGAGTAGGTAGAGAGAAGGGTGAGTGGTTCCAGGTAAAGGTGGGTCTGCAGCGAGGGTGTGTGATGTCACCATTGCAATTTAATTTGAGGATGGATGGGGCAGTAAAGGAGGTAAGGAGAAGGGTCTTGGGAGAGAGTGGTAGGTATGCAGTCCGTAATGAGTGAGAAGTGAATAATTTGTTTTTTGCTAATGGCACAACAGTGGTGGCAGATTCAAATGAGAGACCGCAAAAGTTGGTGTCTGAGTTTGGGAGCATGTATGAGAGGAGAAAATTGGGAGTCATGTGAATAAAAGCAAGGTTAATAGGTTTAGTAGTGCAAAGAATTGGGGGTGTGAGTTTGAATGGAGAAAAGTGAAGCGTTTTGGATACCTGGGAGTGGACATGGCAGTGAATGGAATCATGGAAGCAGAAAGCAAGTCACAGGGTGGTTAAGGGGCAAAGGTTGTGGGTGCATTGAAGAGTGTGGGGAAAGAGAGGTCACTATTTGGGAGGGCAAAAATGGGTGTGTTTGAAGGCGTAGTTGCTCCAACAATGTTGGATGGTTTTGAAACATGGACTCGAAAATGTGTGGTGGAGGGTGCACATGTTAGAAATTAAATGTTTTAGAACAGTAGGTGGTGTGAAGGGGATTGACTAAGTACATAATGAAAGGATAAGAGAGAGGTGTGGTAATAAGAAGAGTATGTTGAGCTGAAAAGGTTATGATAAAATGGTTTGTTTATTTGGAGAAAATAAATGAAGACAAGTTAATAAAGAGGATTTATGTATCAGAAGTGAAGGGAACAATGAGGAGACCAAATTGGAGATGAAATGATGGAATAAAAAAGATTTTGAGTCCTCAGGGCGAGAAATTGCACGAAGGTGAAAAGGATGTATGGGACAGAGAGAATTGGAGCAATGTAGTTTACATGGGGGTGACATGCAATCAGTGGATTGAACAGCACATATGAAGCATTCAGGGAACCCATAGAAAAGTCTGTGGGGCCTGGTCATTGATAGAGAGCTGTGGTTTCAGTGCATTAGACATGATGGCTAAAGTGTGAATGTAAATGCATAAGGCCTTTTTTTCCTGTTTCTAGCACTATTTTGTTCATGTGGGAAGTGGTGAAAAAGTATGGAAGAAAACAAGAAATTTTTTTTTACACTTCTTCATCATAAGTATTTTGCAATACTGTATACAACAAACAGTAGGTATCATGAAAACTCCATTATTGCACAGTAATTACACTGAAGTAACTGCTGTCACCACAGCATAAATCTATATAATGTTCAATTTTTCACTGTTTTTGGTCTCACTTTTTTATTTACATGCATATGTTCATCCAAGATTGCTCTGAAATACTGTATACACCAAATAAGTCATATTACAACATAACATTTACAAAACAATTACAAAGAGGTATTTGCTCCTACCATTGTGTAAATGTTTAGGATATCTATCAAGCTATGATGTTTTTGTCCTTATACTGTTTTTTCAATAAGATTCTGTTCATAAATGATGGCTCTATGATATTGTGCACACTAAATTGTAAACATTATAACAACTTCACTATTGGGATAAATATTACTACCAAAGCATAAGTGTTTACGATATTTATCAGTTTGTGATGCTACTATGAAGCAGTTTTTTTTACATGCATTTGTTCATGTGTAATTGCTGTATATTATTGTATACATTAACAATATAAAACGAATATCAGCAATATGAATCAGTACAGTGTATAAATAATGTGCATTACAATATGTTATACATCATGCGATATGAAAGTTTATTTTTTATACATGATCACCACTTCCTGCATTAGCGAGGCAGCACCAGGAACAGAAAAAGAAAGACCACATCTGGTCACATCCATTCCCTAGCTCATGTAAGTGTTGCACTAAATCCACAGTTCCCTATCCACAACCAGGCCTCACAGACCTTTCCATGTTTATCATGGATGCTTCACATTCCCTGTTTCAGTCCATTACATGGTTTATCAAGGATGCTTCACATTCCCTGTTTCAGTTGATTACAACAAACCGACCCCAGTATATGGCATTGTTCTCATTCACTTTATCCTGTGCTATCTTTCACCCTCCTTTACATTCAGGCTTTGATCACTCAAAATCTTTTTCACTCCATCCTTCCACATCCAACCATCTTTTTAACTCCACCCTTCCATCTCCAGTCTAGTTTCCCCATTCTCCTTGTTTACTCCATTACTGACATATATTTTCTTTGTCAACCCTTCCTCGCTTATTTTCTCATGTCCAAACCATTTCAGCACACCCTCTTCAGCTCTCTCAACCACACTTTTTATTATCACACCTCTCTTTTACCTTTTCAGTACTTATTTGATCAATCCACTTCACACCACTTATTGTCCTCAAACATTTTATTTCCAACTTATCCACCCTCCTCCACAGAGCCTTATGTATAGCCCATACTTCACATCCTAATATTATTGTAGGAACTGCAGTACCTTCAATCAGATAATATTCTGTCTTTCCACATATTCTTCAGCACTACCACAACTTTTGCCACCTCATCCATCCCATGAGTACTTCCTCTTCCATGGTTCCATTCACTGCCATGTTTATTCCCAGGTTCCTAAAAACTTCACTTATTCCAAGATTTTTCCATTCAGACTCTACCTTGACTGACCTTCCTTCAACCCTTTTAAGCCTTATAACCTTGCTTTTATTCACATATACTCTCAGCTTCTTTCACACACTCTTCCAAAACTCAGTCACCAATTTCTGCAGTTTCTAACTCGAATCTGCCACCAGTTCTGTATTATCAGCAAAAACAACTGACTCACTTCCCAGGTCATCCCATCCTCCACTGACTGCATACTTGCCCCGTTTTCCAAGACTCACATTTACCTTCCTTACCATCCCATCCATAAACAAATTAAACAAGTATGGCAACATCACACACCCCTGTCACAGAACAACCTTCACTTGAAACCATTCAGTCTCCTCTCTTCTTACTCATACACAAGCCTTACACCTTTGATAAAACCTTTTCACTGCTTCTAGCAACTTCCTTTCCACATTGTATATTCTTAACACCTTCCACAAGACATGCATTCTCCAGATCCATAAATGCCCCATACAAATCCTTCTGTTTCTCTAAGTTTTTCTCACTCAATCTCTAAAGCAAACACCTAATCCACACATCCTCTGCTAATTCAAAAAACACACAGCTCCTTCCCAGTCTGGTGCTCTCTGCAAGCCTTCACCCTCTCAGTCAGTAACCTTCAATACAACTCATCAGGTACACTTAACAAACATATAGCTCTGTAGTCTAGACACTTACCTTTAACCCCCTTGCCTTTATACAGTGGCACTATACAAGCATTCCCCCAGTCTACAGGCCCTTCACCATGATCCATATATACAGTCCTTACTAACCAGTCAACAAGTCACCCCCTTTCCAAATAAACTGAACTCCAGTATCATCTACACCACATGTCAACTTACATACTTTCACCATCTCTTCTCTCTTCAACAAACCACTCTCCATAATTCTCTAACTTTGCATACCACTCCAACCAAAACACCCTAAAACTGCCACCCTGTCATCAAACACATGTAATGGTCCTTCAAAATACTCACTCCATCACCTCACTTCACCACTGCCTGTTACCACTTCCACTCTTGCCCCCTTCACTGATGTTCCCATTTGTTCCCTTGTCTTTTTGCATATTATTAACTTACTTCCAAAATATCTTTTTATTCTCCCAAAAGTTTACTGATACTCCCACACTCCAACTCTCATTTGTCCTCTTTTTCAAACCCTGCTCCTTCTTCATGACCTCCTGTTACTTTCTCTTATACATCCCAGTCATTTGCACTCCTTCCCTGTAAGTACTGCCCAAATGCCTCTTTTTTTTTTTTCATATGCAACTTCTGTGATCCTACTACACTACCTTTTCCAATCTTCCCATCTCCCTCCTTTCACTTGCCAAATGCTTCTCTTGCACATGCCAGCACTACTTCCCAAAATACATCCCATTCCTAACCCACCTATTTCACTTCATTTACTCTCACCTTCTGCCATTCTACATTCAATCTCTCCTTGTATTTCTTCACATAAGTCTCTTTTCCAAGCTCATTTACTCCCACCACTCTCTTTCACCAACATTTTTTCCTCTTCTGAAAACCTCTATAAATCTTAACCTTCATGTCCACAAGATAGTGATTAGACATCCCACCAGCTGCCCATCTCAGCACAACTACATCCAGAAGTCTCTGTTTCATGCCTATCATTGAATATGTATACCAATAATGTCCATTGACCATCTTTCCTACTCACTATGTATATTTGAGAATGTCCCTCTCTTTAAACCAGATATTCCTTATCATCAGTCCTTTTCAGTACACAGCTCCACAAACTTTTCACCATTTCCATTTATAACATACCCAAATAATGCATCCAAATTATACACTCAAATGCCACATTGCTCACCTTCCATCAAAACTTCCATCAAAACTGCTGACACACTCAGCTGTACCCACTTTCATTTTTACCCCCATCAATCTACATCTCACACCACCCACTTTCATTTTTACCCACATCAATCTAGTATTTACTTCAGAAATTTGCTTCCTAACATTCTTTCACAGACTCGCACAACTCCCACTTCAGAAGTAGCACTACTCCTTCCTTAGCTCTTGTCTTCTCCCCAACCCCTGACTTTACTTCTAAGGCATTTTCAAGCCATTCTTCACTTTTACCCTTGACCTTTGTTTCATTCAGAGCCAGAAAATCAAAGATTCCTTCCTCAAACATACTATTTATCTCTCCTTTCCTCGTACCCTCATTAAATCTAAACGCATTTAGACATCCCACCCTAAGCCTTCGAGGAGGATGAACACTCCCTGCCTAGCTCCTTCTTCTATTCCTTCTCTTAGAAATTGAAATACAAGGGGGTTTCCAGCCCCATGCTGTTGCCCCCTTTAGTTTCCTTCCAAGGCATGTAGGAATATCGAGCTTTGGTTGAGAATGTGCTTTCCTGGACAACAAAAATTTAAGCAAGGAATGATAGTCAAAGAAAAAAAGATAGGTGGAAATACATTATAAATGCCATCATCTAGGAATAATAGCATGGGTTAGCTAAGTAAGAGGAAGTGATCATATGTAATGCAAACACCCTTCATAGAAAGTGTTTATTATAGTAAATAAAAAGTAAAATACAGGAAATAAGTGATGCAAGAAAAACTATAAAAATAAGTACTATAATGATTAAAGAATAAAAAGTTAACAGTGTAGACTGAAAGTAATAGACCACAAACATTTCCTCTCACAGGTATCAGTGAATTAAAGTGAAACTTTGTATTCATTTGTTACACATTGAAATATGTTCATATGAAATTATGGTGGCCATTATTTGATACACATTGAAAAAATGTTCATATGACATTATGGTGGCCATAAATAAGCTTTCACAAAATTTATTGCATGTTGAACTTGTCATTTTTGTAGTTGTATAAAATAGGACAGTATCTGCTTTGTATATAGATAACATATGCCTCTGATATTATGTGGCCGTAAATTCAATTCTACATACAGTCATGTGTTGAACTTTCTGAATTCATTTTTTTTAGCTGTATCACTAATTACAGTACCATATCTAATTTGTGTAACCAGCTCTGTTATATATAGATCGATTAAACTGAAACTTCGCATATTTGTTGCACACTGTATTAATAATGAATACTTTCATGTAGTAAGGTTACCTGTCATTGTTATGTTGGAAGGGTTTAATCTAAAATATTTGATAACTAGAATTACAAATTAAGCTAATTTGTAATTAGGCACTTTATTCTTATATAGTCTATTCTACTGTATATGGCAATTCATTATCATATTTAACTAGTTTGAATTCATAAAATTATAGCTGTTTAGAACTAATACTGTTTATTATGTTTGTTTATGTTCTGCATATCTTTGCCTCTGGGAAACACTGCAATGGAGTTGCCCTCTGAGTGGCCTGTCAGAGGTGAGGCACTAAAGACTAAGTGGCTCTGGAGTTCACCAGTTATGCCAGTGAGTAGATAGATGAGCAATTGAGGGTGATGATTCTGAATGTTAATTGGATGACTGGTGAGAGTAATTATAGGAAACTTTTAGAGACTATTATAAGCTGGGAATTGGGGAACTCATTTAACAAGGCAGGGTGTATGAAGCGAAATGGAAATGATGAATGCAAGTTGTGGGAGGGCATGGAAAGAGAAATGGTACGGAAAATTGTAATGGGTGATATGAATGCAAATGTGGGATATGATGAAATTGTTAAGATAGTTGGTAAGTGGGGAGTACCTGGAGTAAATGAGAATGGACTTAATCTTGTGGATGTCTGTCCTGGGAGGGGTTTATTCCTTGCAAATACCTTTTATCAACACAAGATGATTCGCAGATGTACATAGATGAGAAATGATGGAAGAAAAGAACAAATGGCTTGACTGCCTGTGTGGTGTGTGCAGTGGATGAAAGGTTGTGCTGGAACTGGATGCTAGAGTTGTGAAAGGATTCTTTGAAGATTCCGAGTTTTGCAGCCCTTCTGAATGTGAGGATCAGGGAGAAGTGGAGGTATGGTATAAGGAAGAATGGAAAGGTAAAAGTGTTGGCAAGGGAGAAGATGAATCAGAAAGAATGCACCGAGAAACATGAAAGTGGAAGGGCAAAAAGTTTAGATGAAAGTGTAGTGAATGTTGGGATGTAGTCATGTGTGAATGAGGTGTTTGAAATGAATGGAGAAAGATTATTAATCACTGTAGAATTAGCATTTGGACACAAGATCGTGAAATAAAAGAATAACAGTGGAAGTGCATGGTGGGTGAATGAGATTAGAAATGCTGTGGAGGAGAAGAAAAAGGCATATTGTAGATTGCTTAAAATGAATGTCTATCTATGTATCTATCTATATCTCTGATGTCCATTCCCTTTGGGAACTCCCTCAAGGGGGTGGTCACCTTAGTCTCCATAACTGGTAAACTCTAGTGTTGCTTCTTAGCCTTTAATGCCTCACCCTTGATAAGTAACTGGCAGAGGGCAACTCTAAGTCAAAGTTTCCTTCCTTACGTTCCTACTGGATATTTCTACAGTATCATAAGTGTTTTTATCATCAAAATTTCCTTTACTTTATTTTTTTTTTAGCTACACCTTGAATTGATTGTGGTAAACTGATGCATTTTTGGTATACTCATGGATATGCAAGTAATCCCTAACCAGTGACACCAACACCTACAAGAATAATAAGTAGCAGACTAGCAGAAAAAAAAAGAATAGTGTTGTGCATGGCCAACACTAACGTGAGGATCAAGAACAGTGAATGGATTAATAACATGAAATGTCTTTCCTCCAGAGATATATGAGTATGCGCAATCTCAGATGTTTGGAAAATACATCTCCAAAGAGTATATCAGGCTGAGAGATGAAATCATCACAAGACTCCAAACGTTCATAGGCTTTCAGGGACCATCCCACATGATTACTAAAGCTCTGCATCTGATAGCTGTAAATATGAGCTTCCCAGTCCCCAAAATTTCTTAAAAGAACCAAGTTTACTAAATCTAATGTTGAAGTTTTTTACATCCAAAGACGAATTGTGTTGCTTTACATCTGTTCCACAGTCACAATAAGGTGATTTGCTATCCAGTAACCTGTTGGTTTATACCTGTTCCATCATTACAAGGTGATCTATACAAACATCTCTACATTTCACAACCCTTTTGTTGTACTCCTCTTCAGTTGTTGCCCATCACCTAAAATATGAGTCACTTATGTCTCTTCAGCTAATTAATGCCTTAAGAGCTGACAGTTACACAGAGAAATGCAAGGAATTTTTTGAAATAGCTCTATAGATACTCGTTACCACATAAATTTGGTCCCTCTTTCACACATTACTTCCCTAATGCTATTACCACAAGTTCTTTATCCAAACATCACATATCTTGACATGAAGAATCTTTAAAGACATAAGTCTCGCATCAACTGTAGGCTGCCACTACGATATCCTCCCCCAAAGTGATTCCTGTGGATGTAAACATGGGATATTATATTCTTTTTTTACTGTCTCTATAAATCATGTTATAGTAGTACTTAATAAAACATGGAAACAATTGGGTAAAGAGTTACATAAATATTCACTGTCTGAATGCGATGCATTTTCAACTTATAGTTTTAAAATATTTTTTACGAAGTAAACTTTTAACAGACTAGACATAAAGCTAGTTTTAAAATATTTTTTACGAAGTAAACTTTTAACAGACTAGACATAAAGCAAGAACATAATATATACACATATATATGTGAGATAGCTGAGCTGAGACACTAATATGGAATGGATTAAGAACTTAAAGTCCATATGAGTGAGAATACAGTTAAAAATAACATAAATATGTATACAGTATGTGTATGAATGAGTTCAACTGAAAGTCTGCTTTCATTTGGTCGTGTACATTATATACAACAATTATGCCAAAAAAAGACATAAAAACAGGATGTCTCACACAGGTTATCTTCTTAACATCTCAGTTAAGGCACATACTTATACAGTAACCTAAACTTGCCTTTTTGTCCAACAAACCTCCTGTCTTCATTGCACCTATTCTCACATACTCAGCAAATTTACATAAGTTTCTCATCTATATCTAACTGTATATTGCCCAAACTATATCACCATTTCATCCAAATAAATGACTTCTTTCTTCTTAAAGAATGTCACATTCTCATATTACTTGCATACTGAAAGTAGGTAGATTGTTTCTTTAAGTATTAATCATGAAACCTGTAAATACACATCTTAACAATACACTTTACTTATGACTTCAGCACTCAAAATTTTTATCTTCATATCCTCCATCCCTAAAAAATATGCTGGTCAAATACTGATCCATTTTGTTCTTCCCTATATCCAATCCAAGGACAAGTAAGTTCTGTTACAAAATCTGATGACAAGATCATATCCATAAGATGTAGGCACTTGGCCAAAGAAATGGGATGACATTCTATGTACTGCATATAACCAAAGCTTTGCTGGAATTCCAATCCATGGTTAATTCATCCAAGGATCTGCACCATCTGGTCAACAATGTATCCAATGATTCTCACACAGTATACACCCAGCAGCCTGTTAAGGTTCTTTAAAGAGTAGTCCCAGAAGAAAATGAAAGGATTCCTCCTTAGAACCGGTCTCTCTTGGTATAGGTCTTTTGACTCTGTTCCTTGGCATGCAAACCTTAGTCTCTAGAGATTTGTCTTCTCTTTCCCTACTGATGACATAGAGTTATGAGGTGATCTGAACAGAAACATATGAAAAACACACAGACAGAAATAAGAAGTATATCATTCAAATTTAGCAGAGGAAGCCCTCTGGTGAATCATTCCTGCAAGCAGTAAATAATTCTAATTCACCAAAGTAAACTGATTTAACATCTAATGAAGCCATTCAACATCATCCCCATGTAAGCATAAGTAAAGTTAAAGACATCCCTCATGTAGGACCACTGATACACAGGGCCATAAACAAAGTACCTCCCATATTCAATATTCCCATTAATCATGTGATAAAATAGATATAAACAGTAAATATCATTTTTATCATTTTCATAACACTCATTAAAAAACAAGTGCAGCTTAAAATTTGTAAGATAAAAATGATGTCACCTGATATTTAAGGCTACCACCATACAGGGACCTCTTGAATTTTATGTGATAGTTACATTTTTGAAAATGGTCACATAAATCAAATAATGGAAATTGGGGGTTTCATTATTAATAACACAGTACCAAATATCATACCAGTCAAGAACTACAGTAAACATTCACCAGGAAATATAAAAACTATAGTGAACATACTGTAAAATGAATTGTATTAATAAAAATAGAATATAACATTATTCCAACACTGATGTTCACTGTTTTTCCTGAACTGATTCTTGGTGCTGATGGAGAAAGAAGAGGTGACAGGAGTTACTGGGAAGGAGGTCATCGGGGTAAAATAAATTAGTTGTGGAAGGTGGTGGTGATGGTCCAGTGAGTTTATCTATCATGTTGCTGTATAATGATGGCTTGACCTCCTTACAAGTGTCCTTTTTTTTTCAAAAGAAAAAATCTTATGTTGTCTGTTTAGCCTTCACCTTTGAACTCCATTCTGTGTCTGTGTCATCCTCATCAAATATAGCAAGAGCTAAAGACAGAATGCACTTGCTTGACCTTCCTTTTCTTCTGTTACCACTTCTTCCAAGCATTACTTCTCCAACTGAAGATCTTCATTTAAGAGTTCTTTCTCATGCAATGCTTGCAACTCCACGTCATCCTCCTCAACCTCATCGTTTTGACTTTTCACCATTTCCAAAAGTGTGTGCACATGTTCTTGATACTTTGGCATTGACATAAAATCCCTGCAAACTGAGGGCAAAGCTTCTGTTGCACTGCATTCAATACACCAGTGATTTCCTTCCACGCCTCAACCATGATCATCAGGGCATCCCTCATAATGAAAGACTTCCAAAATTCCTTAACAGTCATCTGGTCATTCTCCACAGCTTTCACAAGCTTTGCATAAGTTCTCCATAAATAGAAGGCTTTGAAAATATATATCACCCTTAGGTCCACTGGCTGGATTAGTGATGTAGTAACTGGCAAAAGAGAGACTACTTTGATGTTTTTATTACGGTCCAGCATTGAAGTTGAATGGCAAGGGGCATTATCGACAAGTGGGAGAATCTTATAGCTTGCATTCTCCTTCACACAGTGCTCCTTCAGCTCTATATGGAGCTTTGTGTTAAAATAATCACAGAAAAATAATAATAATAATAATAATAATAATATCCTTAAGAGCCCTCACATTTTCTGAACAATAGGCCATTAATTGTTTAAGCTTGCAGTCACCTTTGGTACTGTCCTCCATAAGCAGCATGAGGCTATCCTTGGCAGCTTTGATGCAATCTTCTTTTCATGAAAAACGTACATTCTCAGGGTCATTTTCATCCAAAATAATCCGATCTCATCCACGTTAAAAATCAGCTTAGGAAAAACAACTGCCTTCCTTTATTGCCTTAATATTTCTGGGAAATTTTTGGCAGCATTATCATCAGAAGCAGCCTCACCAGTTATCGTACTTTTGTGGTAATTGTGCAAACGAACTAGGCCTTGTTTAACATGTCTTCACTGCTCCTTTTTCCACTGCCAAGTCATCATTTATACTCCAGGCCTTAGCCTGTTTCAAAAGCATGCTGACGGAAACATTTTCATAAATTTGGTCTTCGATCCATGTGCTCAACATTCATTACATTCTGTTTTGGAACATGAGGTTTTAGATGCAATAATTTATGTTCCACTCTTGGCATTCTCCTTGACCTTCTCTCCACTATCATGAATAGTTTGGAAAGTAGATTTACTAAGTCCAAGGGCATGCTTAATATAAGTTGTTTATTCACCTCTCTCTCATAACATTTGAACACATCCATTTTAACCTTAATGGTAATGGCCTTGTCCTTCTTTGCACCACTCATACCAGGAAATCTTAAAAGATGCTTTAGTGGCATGATGCAAAGAGCAAAACATGTGCAATATACAATATAATACAGTACAGAATACTCTGCAACTACAGACTGCATTCACATCATGCATACATGTGCTTCTTGTATGGCACTAGCAACACCACATTGTGCTTCTTGCATGGCACCGGTATCACCACACCACTGTGCTTCTTACATGTCACTAGTAAAGCTTCATCACCACTTTGCCAGCCCAATGATGATTGCATTATTCCAAACTTAAGCCAACATAAATTAAGTAGGAGTAAATGGACCATGCACTTTATTCTAAAAATGGCGTAAATCAACTACTCATAAGTTGAGAGATCCTTGTACTGAAATAACCTGCTAGCCTATGCAACTAAAACTTCTGAAATTTAAATATAAAGAAGAGACTACCTTTAAGAAACAAAAATGCCAGAGTAAAACTACTACAGAGTCATAAAGACTGCCACACCAGTACAATCAATTGCTCAACCTATGTCTCTGACATGTGTTCCTTTTGAGAACTTCGAAGTGATAGCCACAGCAAAAGTGTCTCCATAACTGGTGAACCCCAGTGCAGCTTCTTAACTTTTAATACCTTACCCTTACCAGGCCACTGGCAGAGGGCAACTCTAGCACAGTGTTTTCAGAAGCTCCTACCTAATGTTCCTACCAATTATAACTACCTAATGTTCTAACCTACTACTTCTACCTACTGCTCCTAGCTAATGTTCCTACACACTACTACTATCTAATGCTCCTGTCTAATGTTCCAACCTACTACTTCTATCTACTGCTACCACCATTTTGCTAAGAGAAGGGCTCACACATAGTGGTCACTGCAGAAAAATCTAGTATTAGGAAGAATGAGTTGTGTGAGTAAAGTGTTGTCAAGTGTTATGTGTGAAAAGGAGAGATTGTATGTTTGTGAACAGAATGCCAACAGTCCACATGTAGGTGAGGCAGAAGGAAAAGTCAGCTACCTGGGTCAAAGGAATGCAACTTGACCATCTCTGTAGTCAATTGTTGTTCACCAATGATACAGCACTGGAGGCTGATTCAAGTGAGAAACTGAAGAAGTTGGTGACTGAGTTTGGAAAAGTGTGTGAAAGGAGAAAGTTGAGTAAATGTGAATAAGAGCAAGGTTATTAGGTTCAGCAGGGTTGAGGGACAAGTTAGCTGGGATGTAAATTCAAATGGAGAAAAATTGGAGAAAGTGAAGTGTTTTAGATATCTGGGAGTGGACTTGGAAGCAAATGGAACCATGGAAGCAGAAGTGAGTCATAGGGTGGAGGAGGGGGTGAAGGTTCTGGGAGCAATGAGGAATGTGTGGAAAGAGAGAAAATTATCTTGGAGCAAAAATGGGTATGTTTGAAGGAATAGTATTTCCAACAATACTATATGATTGTGAGGCATGGGTATGGAGGAGGGTGGATGCGTGGGAAATGAAATGTTTGAGGACAATATGTGGTGTGAGGTGGTTTAATCTAGTAAGTAATGAAAGGGTAAGAGGGACATGGTAATAAAATGAGTGTGGTTCAGACAGCTGAATGTGTGCTGAAATGGTTTGGACACATGGAAAGAATTAGTAAGGAAAGGTCAACAAAGAGGATATATGTGTCAAAAGTGGAGAGAACAAGGAGAATGTGGAGACCAAATTGGAGATGGAAGGATGAAGTGAAAAAGATTTTGAGCCATCCGAGTCTGAGCGTGTAGGAAGGTGAAAGGTGTCCATGGGAAAGAGTGAATTGGAATGATGTGGTATACAGGGGTCAACATGCTGTCAGTGGCCTGAACCAGGGTATATGTGAAGCATTTGGGATAAACCATGGAAAGATCTGTAAGGCCTATTTATGGATAGGGAGCTGTGGTTTCAGCTGCAGCTCAATGCCAGTTTTCCTACCATTTTACTAGAGGATTTTTGACTGACATCTATACTAGAGAGGGGCAGTTACTTTGTTTTGGAATTATGATATGTGTGTATTGGCTATCTAGCTGCAAAAACTAATGAGAAATCTTCAGGAAAAGGTAATCATAACTTGTGTTGAATACAGAATAGAACCATTGATATACTAGTTTATCACCCTATTAACTCAAAATGTCAAGGGTAAATGTGCTTAGTTTTCTCTTACCAGTGATTGATATTGTGGAAGAGTTTATACAGTTTATGCCTATTGTTCCAGCCAGGAGCCTTGGGAATGATGCTGTGATATTCATCCCAAAACCGTCGACTGAAGCCCCCAAACATTGCAGCAATTGCTAGGTCAAATTCGTGGTGACCATAGAAAGATGCTGGATCAAAAATCACTGTAAATAAAGCCATGGAAAAGTTTCAGGTTAATCAAGAAAAGTTTAAGTAACACTTTACCCGTCAACATTATTTCATTGCTTCACTAAGCATTAACTACAGTAGGTAATATTTCTGGAAAATGGAAAAAAATGTAGGTTTTAAAAACTGAAAAACCATTTCTCTCTAAGGCCATCTCTTGCAACTTGCAAGCATGAGATATACACTGGGAATAAATAGATCAAGATCCTACTCTATCTCAATAATGTCTGTAACCCCTTAGTGGACAAAAAGCTCAGTGTTTCTTCCAACTCATTTGTCATGTTCCAGTGTTGCATGAAGGAAACACAGGTATGACAGGTGCATTTACTTGGAAGGTATGTACAGTAGTGCTGCAGGATACATTCTAACCCATCAAAGGGTAATACTCCAACAGGAAACTTCGTGCCACATCGTTCATACACAACCACTCACACAAGCTACTGATATTGTAGAGTTGCAATACTGAATCACTCCAGTAGAGACCAGCAGTCACATACACTCTGATTCACACCACAAGAGGGCTGCACTGTCAGGTTTGCATTTCACATTTGTAAACATTACACTAACTTGTTACTTTACTTGTCCAGTCTGTGACCAGATGGTCTATGCCTCTTAAAATAAATTCCATTCAAGGCAGCAGCACACAATTCATAATTATGAACTGTAATCATTGGAATTAATTCCACAGTTTTGAGGAATTATAAAAAAAGTTTATTACACTGTCTTTAGAGACCAAAGAATCCTCATAATAACGAATTCCAAGGCAAATGGAATCACACTCAGGATTACATTTCATGATCACTACAAATGAAATTAACATTATGGAAATAAGAGGTGGATGGGGCAAGACAGAGAGAACTGGGAAACAGTTATGAAACTTCTATTCATGACCTGGATTTGTCAAGTTACAGGCACTAGAGGCTCAGTGGTCGTGTCACCAATGTGTTATTTTACTATTCCAGTAAGTGGTGATGGTATGTGTCATTGTCCAACGTGTACTCAGATGGTCTGTATTGCTTGTCCAATGTGTGTTCATATGGTCTGTGCCACTTGTCTAGTATGTGGTCAGATGGTCTATATCACTTGTCCAGTTTATATCAGATAGTCTATGTCGCTTGACCAGTATGTGGTCAGTTGGTCTGTGGAAAATGTCGTGTATGTGTTCAGGCCTGTCACCTGTCCTGTATGTGGTCAGATCATCGTATCACTTCAGTTCTGGGGGAATTCATTTCAAGATGGCAGCAGACATTACTTGTAATCAGAATTCAAAATCATATGAATTCCACATTTTTTGAGGAATCGTATTTGATTCCACTGTCTTGGGAAGCATAGGAATTGTAAAATAAATCATACTCTTAATTACATTTTATGATTACTACACGTCAAATTGACAGGGTGGTGATGAAGTGAGGCAATTGTTTTGGGAGAAGCTGAGAGAGCATGTTAGCAGTCTTGATGAAAGTGACTGAGTACAGTATTATTGAAGGATGATTCAAATGCAAAAGGAGTAATGTAGGAGCTGATGGTATAAATGGGGACTTAGAGTACTCACTTAGGTACACAGAAATGGTGAACAGCTTGTGGAACTGTGTACTGAAAAGATGACTAATGATGGGGATACCTGGTTTAAAGAGAGGGGCATACATAAATGTGTGTTGAGTAGGAAAGATGGTCACCAATTATTACTGGATTATGCACTAACTGACAGGAATGTAAAAGAGAGACTTGGATGTGAATGTGCCGAGAGAGGAAGATGGTGGGATGTCTTATATTACCTAGTAGAGGCAATGGTGAAGACTGTAGAGGTTATTGGAAAAAGAGGAAATGATTCAGGTGAGAAGAGTGGTGAAAGTAACTGAGAAAAGAAAGAAAAGTAAGTGGACAAGAGCCTTGTGAAAAGAAATATCAGGAGAAAATAAGTGGAGACTGGCAAAAGGTGAGAGTAAAGGAAGCTAGAAGAATGGGAGGTATTAAGGGAAGCAATGTTGGCATATGTAAGAGAAGTGAGTGGCGTGCTGACGTTGGAAGATGGGCAGGTGAGAAAGGGTAGTAAACAGTGGGATGACCAAGAAATGTTGCCAGTGAAAGACAATAAAGAGGTGTATGGTAAGGAGTGCATGTGATTGGAAGATGTACAAGAGAAAGCAGTAGAAGGTCAAGAGGAGGACACAGGGGCTGAAAAAGAGGGAAAATGAGAGTTGGGGTGAGCAAGAATCAGTAAACTTCAGGGAGAATAGGATGTCTTGGAAGGAGTTTGACTATGAGAAAAAAACAAGAGAACAAATAGAAACATTTGAAAGGATCAAATGAGGTGGTAGTAACTGGCAATAATGAGGTGAAGAAGAGAAAGGAAAAATACTTTGAAAATCTGATGAATGTGTTCGATGTCAGAGTGGCAGATGTAAGGTACTTAGGTGTGGGATGTATACAATGTGAGAGAGTTATGGAAGGTGGTTTGGTGAAGAGCAAAGAAATGGTGAAAGCCTTGGATAAGATGACATGTGGCAAGGTGGCTAAAGTGGATGGTACTGCAGTTGAATTTCATAACCCATTAAAGGAGGGTGGAGTTTTACACACATCCGTGTAAGGCAGCATATATTAGGAATAATTAAGTATCAAGGAATAAGCCAATACATACATAAATATATAAAATTGGATGAAAAACAAAGGTACGAAGAGTTACTTATGAGATACTGCATCATAGCTGACTATGGGAGGAGGGGAGGAATGCTAAGCAGTGAAGAGCATGACCTATCCTCACCTTCCATTGTCTCAGCTAATACTGACATTGACCCCAGCTGGGCAAGCATGGGTGGCTGTTTACAGGCATGTCCAAACAGAGGGCATGATAGTACATGTTAAGAGATGCAACATCACCCAATTTCACCGTGCAGTCATGATGCAAAAGTTCCCAACGTTACATAACATTGCCTGCCTACTACTGTACGAACATTACATAACAGCTAATACTGGTGCTGACTGTGGATGGGCGAGTGAGAGTAGCTGTTTACATGATTGTGTAAAACAAAGGTCATGACAGTGATGCCTCATTGCCAAAATTCAAACATTAGGTAACACCTTTTAATAGGGTAAAACTGGGGGTGACTACATTGTTTATTAGTAAATAAGGAATTTCACTGTATGTATGGATCATGGTGAGGTGCCTGAGGATTGGCAGAATGCACGTATACAAAATGTGATTGTATATAGGCAAAAGGGACAAAGGAGAGTATTTGAATTACAGATGTATAAGCTTACAAAGTGTACATGGTAAGTTGTATGAAAGAATGATGATAGAGAGGGTGGTGGCATGCACAGAGCATTTGACAAGGGAGGAACATGGTGATGGAGAGGGTGGTGGCATGCACAGAGCATCTGACAAGGGAGGAACTATGTGGTTTCAGGAGTGTTAAAAGATGTGTATATTAGGTTTTGCTCTGGAGGAAATGTGAGAAATACTTAGAAAACAGAAGGATTTTCATATGGCACTTATGGATCTGAAGAAAGCATATGATAGGGTTAATAGAGATGCTTTGTAGGTGTTATGAGTATATGGAGTGGAAGGAGTTTTCATTAAGAAAGTAAAGCATGTGAGAAAGGAAGTAGAGAGGAGGATGAATGGTTCCAATTGAAGGTGGGTGTGCACCAGGAATGTGTGTGTGTTGCCATCATGGCTGTTTAATTTGGTTATGGATGCGTTGTGAGGAAGATAAATGCAAGGGTCTTGGTAGGAAGGGCAGGTATGCAATCAGTAGTGGGTGTGGGGGCCTGGGAAATGAGTCAGTTGTTGTTTGCTAATGACAGGATACAGGTAACAGATTCAAGTGAGGAACTGCAAGATGATGTCTGAATTTGGTAGAGTGTGTGAAAGAAGGTTGAAAGTAAATGTGAATAAAATCAAAGTTATTAGATTTAGTGGTGTAAAGAGACAAGTTAGCTGGGCTGTGAATCTGATGGAGAAAACTCGGAGGAAGTGGGGTGCTTTAGATACCTAGAAGCAAACATAGCTGCAAATGGAATCATGTAAGAGCAGTTGAGTCAGAGGGCTGGTGAGGGGGTGAAGGTTCCTGGAACACTGAGAAATGTGTGGAAAGAGAGGACACCATCTCGAAAGGCAAAAATGGTTATGTTTAGAAGTAAAGTAGTCCCAGCGATGTTGTATGGATATGAGGCATAGAGTATAGATGAGGATGTGTGGAAGTGGGTGGGTGTGTTGGAGATTAAATGTTGTCTTATGGATGTTGCATCCTAAATGATATAATTTTCATCATACACCAAATTGTGTATCTGTATGTGGTTTGAGGTGGCTTGATCGAGCAAGGGTAAAGACAGGTGTGGTAATAAAAAGAGTGTGGTTGAGAGAGCTGAAGAGGGTGTGCTGAAATGGTTTGCACATAATGGAGAGAATGAGTGAGTAGAGGATGACAAAGAGGATATATGTGTCAGAAGTGGAGGGGAAAAAGAAAAAAGGGGGAGACCAATTTGGAGATGGAAGGATAGAGTGAATAAGATAGTGCTCAGGGCCTGAGCATATAGGAAGGTGAAAGGCATATATGGGATAGAATGACCTGGAGTAATGTGGTATACAGAAGGCAACGTGCTGTCAATGGAAAACAGTTGAAGGAAGCCATGGAAATGTATGTGGGGCCTGGGTGTGGTGCTGTTGTGTTGATGCATTACACATGACAGCTAGAAGGTGGATGGAAGTGAATGGGACTATATTTTTCTGGTGCAACCTCACTAGCATGGGAAACAGGAAGCAAGTATAAAAGAAAATGAAAAATGAAAAGCATTCATTCTGAAGGGGGTTAACCATATCTTATGCCCTTGGGGTGGCCCTTATCTCCCATTACTTTACAGTACAGCAATGGTGTGGGTCTGCTAGACTACAAGTCAAATTATTCCAAATTACCCAAGGTAACAAGGGGTGATCATTATCGAAAAAATGCCTCCAGTGCTCCTAACCCTGTGAGGAACCATTTCTACCAAAAAGACAAAAAGAACATTCCCTTGCCTCCAGAATTGAGACATGAGTGCCCCTTGTGTACTGAAACATCATTCAAGGTCAACAGGCCAGAACATGTAAAAGAAAAGCTTGAATGACCGATGTCTGACCCTGGTCAGCACAATCCAGAGCAGAGGTTTGAACCAGTTCTGTCACACTAGAATAATAACTCTCTAGTCCTCTATATAGAACTCATACACTGAAAGCTTCCAAATAAGAAGAAAATATCCCTCATCCAAGTGAGAAGTAAATTGGGGAATGTATGAAAGAGACACCAGCCACTCAGAAACAGTTAAAAACTTAACTCTTAAGCTTTGGGTAACATCCTCTGTTCCCATCTTGAAATAGGAAAAAAAAATAGTGTCTGCATTTTTTTGTTTTCTTTATAAAATGAGTACAATGCACGTAAAAGCAGCGAGATGGAAATGGAGAAAACGAGGGGAGGTATGATTGAGGATTAGCCTTATAATGCAAATTCACTAAACGATATATTACTATCTATGGTTACTGTTTAATGTTATCTACTTAATTTTTCTTTTTATCTATTTATAATTACTTAGGAACAACTTCTAAGTAAAAGTCCTTGCGTACCCCAGGTACAAGGCTGTGCAACTTCCAGTGGAAGGGAAATGTAGACTTCCTTGAAATGAGAAGTTCTTTGACCAGACTGTACTGCCAGTGATAAAGCCTTCCTAATGATGACGTTTCATTCATGATGTAACCTCTTGCAGGCAGAACCCAGCAATGCCAATACTAGTGATTTTAAACAAATATGTTCACACTTGTGCATATATTCATACATATCTACATTTACTTATATAGGAAAACATTTTTTCCAGAGACTGATATTCTCTCAAATGTCAAAATATTGGCAAGGATATTAAACAAAACTGCAAAACATAGTGCTTAATGTGGAGACTATTGGTGTTGCATAAGAAGTCTTCATATGAAGACTCTTAACATTTAAGCATTTATATGTAATAAGATCAATACATATATATAATAATTCAACTACATAAATAACCACACTCTCAATTAGAAAAAGATACTTGTCCATGGTAGGGCAGAAGAAGCCAGAAGAAAAATGAAAGCTAAAGAACAATGTCTATACACATCCAGGATCCTGAAAATTGTGCAGAAGGTTGGTATTAACATGACATATGCAGAACAATGACATCACTGACATTTGGAAGTTGCTGACTGTTCAATGGGCAGATCTGGGCTGAGCCAGCAAGTTCCAAGCAGCCTGTGATCAGTAAGGGGTGAGAAGCATTTACCTCATTAGAAGACAGGAGTTTAGAAGTTTCTAAATTCTGAGGAGCCAAAAGATTATCTCAAAGCTTCCAAGACAATGCCACCATGGAGCAAATAAAATAAAAAATATTCTTATACATACCAGGGCAGTCTGTTGTTTCTGCAACATTACCACTCCACAGATCACCATGGAGAAGAGATGGCTTAACTTCTATATCTTTAAAATACTGAGGAATTTTCAACTGCAGATGGGACCACAGTTCTCGAGCTTCACGATCTCCATACTGCAATACATATGAAGAAACAAGAATATTATTATTATTATTATTATTTTGCTTTGTCACTGTCTCCTGTGTTAGCAAGGTAGTGCAAAAGGAAACAGACTAAGAATGGCCCAACCCACCCACATACACATGTATATACATACACGTCCACA
>JAUUDZ010448433.1:0-12755 GCA_032361705.1 Panulirus versicolor
TATATAATCAATTTTTCAAGCACCTTCCTGAAATTACGTGAAAGTGTGGAGAATTTTACACGACTGTGAAAGAACAGACCAAACTTTTAAATGTCACCGAGTGGCTAAGCCCTCGCCGTGACTCAGTAGTACTCATGGGATGTGAGTATCTCTACTGACGATGGTGTTTACTCATCGTGCAATTGATTTATGTCGGCCTCACATTGACGAAATACGATGCCTTTCCTGTGCACTCAATGACTTGATTAGATTAAACACAAATTGTGTTAACCTAACGATCGTTGAAACTGGAAGTTCCTTTACAAAGATGGTCTTCGTTACTCTAGAGTAATTGTGAGTTGGAATTCTCTAGACATTATGAGCCGATGTTTTACTGAAAGCAAAGCCTTATTCATATACCCCCGTATGACTATTTGTCGTTTTTCTTCTACGTACATTTGTGGTGCGTTTATGTAGAGGGTTTGATGATTAGTGACTGTCGATGGGTACTTAGCCATAGCCCATTACGTACACTTGAAACATAGAGTGTATATATATATTTTTTTTTTTTATCTCGGGCACCTCCCATTCTAACCCAGATCGATGAGGACGTGTCAGCAGGGCAAGCGGGAAGCCAACGACTCCCTGCTGGAGGAGAGCGCGAGGACCTGGTCCCTGTTCTCGTTAAGAACGTCATGGCCATGATGGACGCGGACAGAAAGGTGTCGCCCCTCAAGACCCTGCAGGGACACATGTGGCGCCATGCCTACCACAAGGGCATCATCAGCGGACAGTAAGTGGGGCTAATTTCTTAAGCTCAAAAACTATCTCTGCGATCCGGTAGCTTTTCGGTGCTCTTTCAGATGATTCGATAACCTTTTTTGAGGTAGTTAGAAATAACCCATGTCATTCAGAAAAAATAGCTAGGCTGTCAGATTATAACCCGGAAAGTGATATGGTAGTTTAGATCGTTGATAATCCAGAAGTTTGATAAACAATTTCGATAGCCTTTATGCTGGTGTACCAAAAAATAGGTTAGCCTTTTTTTGTAGTATACCATGGAGATGGGTTCCGTCCTAAGTCTAAGCATTTTCCAAGTAAACAGCAGAATATAGGATCCAGAGAAGCTTCTCTTATGGTCAAAAGTTAGGGTGTAACCCATTTTGTAATCTAGCAAAGCCAAGAATTAGTTTCTATCTTAACAATGAGCTGAAAGGAATTTCCAAAACTTGTAAATGGTACACTTTTCCTAGGCCTTAACAAAAGTTATGCACATTGGATAACTGTAGGCATCTTCGTAAAAGCATTCTCGTTTAAAGCTAGATGGTAACTGTGTCCATGCCTGAGTATGCTGAAATAACTTTTCTGGACATTTTCCCTCATCTAGCGCTGATGAATATTGAATTTCATTCATAAAACATGGGGAATAGAATATGTAAACTTGTCTTCTCCATGACAGTGATGAATGAATGAATTGCTGGTTTGGTTCTTACCGTGAAAAAGTGATGAAGTTCAGGGGGTACTCAGACATGAGTTTCTGAGGCGTGAGTTCATCAAATACAAGCTAAATATCTTTATTACTTTTTGTCGGTCGTTGCACAGAGCTTCATCAGTTTATCTGTAATACAATCTCCGATAGATTTAATGATTTTTATATTTCCATTATCCCCTAAGCCAAAATTAACAGTCATAACTTTGCTGCTTATCGTTTTCTACTTTTTTATTAATATAAAACGAAAAATTCTCGTTTCTTTTTTTCCTGTTTCGAATGTAGGTAGACTGAATCTATTCCCCGTAACCCATGTCGAATTTTCATGACACAATCACATCTCCGGAAAGAAAAAAAAGAACTATTAGCTTTACACAAGAGATGATAGTTGATTAGATAGGGTTACAGGGGGCTCAAGCTGTTATCACAATGGTCCATCGAGCGACAAACACTTGTAAAACCCAGCCTTAACAGAGATGGGTTCAACTGTTTCTATATTCCTCACTACTCTCCTCCCTAACTGGCTGCTTTGTGTCACTATCATCATGTCTTGGCTACGCTTCACTTTTCACTCTTGCCTCTCGGTCAAGACCTCCTGAAGATATCATGTATCTGCTGCATTTGAATTTTTGCCGTACAAGATTGATTATGTTAACAGTAAAGTTACTGATTTCCAGCTGAGTTTTACAGGATTTTGCTTCGGTGTATCCCTCATTCTTGGATAAACACTTTTTGTACGTAAGTCATCATAGTCCGTTACACTGAGAGGAGCGACTGCGTCTTGTAAAGGTCAAAAGATTATCCATGTTAATGTGGGATAGATTTGTACTGTCGGAGGACCACTAACCGTATATGAATTGATATAGCAACACCTGGTGAAACTAATATGTAAGAAACATTATACGAAGTTAAGCAGAGCTATGGAGGCTAGTACCTACTTAGTTTAAGGTTATAGTAACTATTAAGTAAGAAGTATGGCCAATGTGTGTTCTTTATATAATGTTTTAATAACTGTTGTTTTACATTCAGTAGTAGTAAACATTAAGAATTCATTCTCGGGGACTGAATTATGTAACCCTGTTCTCACCATGTGAAAGGTGTTTTTTACATAAGAAAGTGGATGGAGGTTCGGGATTGGGGTTGAGGGGTTCGAGACAGACTTTGGTACCCTGGATCGATAACTGATTATACCTTACGTCTGAATAGCAAGAAAGTATGTTATCATACTTTTGAATATTTATGCTATCATGCCTTAACTGCATTCATTATGATGGTATAACAGACCATAGTCATGTAGATATACCTAAACATATAACGCACACGATATTGTATTGATTTAGCTATGTGAATAGTATTATGTAACCTGTCCTTTACGACCAAGACCTGAAAGAAAAAAAAAATAGAAAATGGAAAGAGGTTAAAAAGTTTATGCTGATGCCAGATGCTTCCTCTTGACAAGAAATGAAAGTTTCTGTTCTTATGAGTTCAAGGACAGCTGAGGTGTCCTCGGCTGAGGCTGTTTAATGCGGACCAACCCAGGATCATAACCATTTTGAAACAAGAATTATGGTAGTTCTGTGTATATCCTGAAGCTTTTGTCTAGGCACTGAGTATGTCTTCTAGGGTGTATGGTCGTTCTTATAAGGTTTTCGATTTCGTAAGCCATCGGGGCGAACAGATTTACCGCTCAGTCATACGTAAATGCAGCCTTAAATTCCATTATGCCTATCATTAGTGAAGTATTACACCGTATCTTCTGAGACCGACATTTGAAGACGACTAAAACCAGCAGTACATGCGAAGAAAAGAGAAAGGATGTTAGAGAAACCGTAACAAAAACAATAACATTACATGTGTTTTCACGTTCCTCCCTTCATGCTTGTTTCTGTCCAGTTCATAGTGTGGTTGGCGGTGCTTGGTGGGAGGCGTGGGCTGAACGGCGTCCCGCCCTATAGGGTATCACATGTTTACGTAACGGTGCTGCCGAGTTAGTCAGGCCAGCCGGATACTGTTGTTTTCAAATGGGTAGTCAGGAGAGAATCATTTCCCTTTAAGGAAAAAAGAAGGGATGGAAAGGAATCAAGAGGAAAGTGACGAGGGGAGACGATTTTCATTACTGGAGAACGAGCGAGGCTAAACCTTGCTTTAAGAGTTTATTTGGATAGTTGCTCAGAGGATGGGTTGTTCACAGGCGGATGTGCGGCTCCTGACTCGATAACCCTCACCATTCATGCCAGGACTAGGATGTGTATAATGTACTCAGCAACACTTGGGTGTGGAGGGCTATAATCATGCTGTAATCATTCTGTGTCATAGATGTAAGTACCTTATTGAGCGGAGTAATGGCATTTGTAAGGCATCGGTTTTTTTTCTAATAGAGGAAATTGAAGAGTTTAGCCGTGGTTAGAATAATGTATTCATGAGACATACATTGCACCTCACTTCCTGCATGTAATATCGAATTGATATAGTATAAAGATACTTGATATCCAACTGCATATTATCGGTAAGTCGTACTGGATAAAACTAGTTTCATGCCAGCATATCTCGCTTGTCAGTGTAGCCTTGAAGAGTAGGTTAATGCCTAGGGATAGTGTTTGAGAGGCATTTCATAATTGATGTTACATACTTTAGTGAAGATAATTGTCAAATGCCACCATAGATACATCACAGCATAAATGACGAGGGAATATAAAAACATTTTAAAGAAATTCAAGCTGTTGTATCGTCTACACTGAGCTAGAACGGGCCACAGCGTCTGCACCAGCTGACATCAAAACTGTTGAGGTGTAAGAAGCAAGGCAGTTTTCTGCTTGTCTTTGTCATTGCCTGGATTGCTGGAAACTCCGGTGTACCTGGGCGATACAATCGTGGTATTGTTGTAGGCCGTGAACCTCTGTATTTCTTAACACATCTTAAAATATTTTTCCCCAGAACGCTGTGAACGTACTGAAGGCGCTTGTTGTGTATACCTGGGGACATCAGATATAATCTTAACGTCTCAATCACGACTTTATGCAAGCACGACGGAACGAACCTTGTGTGTGACGACCTGGTCATTGGCCTCACCCCCTGTCATCATTATAGCCGAAGGTTGTACCTGCTTCGTAGCTCAAGGGTCGTACCATCGTAACCAAAAGGTTATGATATGGCTGTGTAAGAAATAGTGCGTCGACGACCTGTGTTGATTTAGGTTGAAAACACGAGTGAAAGCAATTCATGAAAGATACGGAGTTCAGTGAGTGAATGTTTGAGGGTTGGAGGTGTCAAGCCAGGGCAATGGTCTGATTTATGTGCAGTTGAAGGCGTTTTGTATGCTCGTGAGGCTGAGGCTTGACGAAGCGACATAGAGTAGAAAAGCGGATGATTCAGAGACGCTTTATTAGAATAATAGCATTTTCTTATTTACTATCAGTACAAGAAGCCAGAAATGGAGTAAAAATGTGAGTTGACTAAGAGGTTGTATGTACTTGATCCACCTTAATGACGACGGATTTTTCAGGTTTCAAGACTAAGAGCTAAATCTTATTAAATAGTCTATATTGCAATACTTTTGTTATTGATGGCATTTAGATGTAAAGTCATAACACTCGAACTTTATGTAAGATAAAGTATGATAGATAGAAATGTAATCCGAATATGGTTAACATTTACGGATAAGAACGAATTTATTATTCAGTTTCCCATTGTTTTCAGCTTCCTGCTGAGAGGTAGTGTGTCTTCGAGAAGTAAAGTTAGGCTCGGCGGTTTGTATCGGTTGGCCAGAGCCGCCAGCAGACCAGTTAAATCCCTGAAGGCTGGTGAGCCGTAAGGCCGGACCGCTGTAACCGTGTGGGGTATCGCGGGCGCCCACACCAGGAGAGGCTAGGATAGCACGCATTTCCAGACTTGAACATGGCTCTGAGAGTCATCTGCGGTGCTATGTATCCGTTAGTTCTATCATCATCAGCTGAATTCCCGGCTTTGAAAGGATAGATCGGGTACATACAGCCTCTGTGTCAATCATACACACCCCTCATCCCATATCCTCTGTGTTTGTGTCATTTTTAAAGCCAAATTTGTGACGGCTTTGCCCTTCTGCCACCAGAGAACACCTCGGACATGTGTTCTCTCTCCACTGGCGCACTCGCGGGCCAGCTGTGGGTTTTTTCCTCCAGGACTGGTGTCAGAAACTCAATCCGCTCCTGGCTAACATGCTCACCCAACTCTGTATCCAAGAAATATGAGTATGCTGGGAAGCATATATTCATGTTACAGTCGATTATTCTTCTCAAGATTGGATTAAACATCCACATAATGCTATGATCTTTCCTGAGTAAGAGGTACTGATTTGTGGTCGAGAGAAAACCTTGAATCTAGTGTGAGAAGTCCCATATTTTTTGGAATTGCGATGGTTGGTCTGAGTTCGGAATATTCATGTAGTCAGGGATGATTGATTTTGCTCTTGAAGAGTACGCTAGGCTGCTTGGTTAGCGTTCCTGACCGTGACGCATTCACGGACTGTCCAGTGGTGGAACGCTTAGGTTCGAATCCTGCTAATGGGAGTTAGACCATAGGCAACCCAGCTGTTGATTCACCCTTAGGGGTTGGGCGTTGGAATGGGTTAATCTGGGAGTTTTCCTTGATCTCTTGGTTTTTACATAAATCTGGAGTTTAAGCTCCACATTCATGGAACAGAGAAGACTGTCTCAACTGCTTGTATTGTCAGCTCATCTCATTTGAATGTTGGAGGGTGGTGAGCTGCTGGAGATTGTGGAGGGTAGTACTGTTTGTTGAGGACAGTGTTTACGGTGAAGGATGCTAATGGTGGTGGTGATTGTGGAGAGTTGCTGGTCATGGAGGTGGTGGCGTTGGTGATGGTAAAAGGGGCCTTTGTGTAGTGATGATGGTAGAGGGCGTTGGTATGGTGATGATGGTGTAGGGCATTGGTGTAGTGATAATGGTAGAGGGCACAGGTGTGGTGATGATGTGTAGTGATGATGTTAGAGGGCATTGGTGTTGTGGTGATGGCGTAGAGGGTGTTTAGGGTGGTAGTATCATCACCAGAAGTGCTGGAGGAGGATGTTATACGTTTGGCGAGGTGAGTGATATGAGGCACACAGCTGTGGAGCAGGTATGGGTGGGAGTGAAGGTAGCCTCACGGGTGGATGGTTCGACGACTTTACCTCATTGGCTACAGACAGGTAACCTAGCTACTCGACACCTGGATCATATTATCGATTTTCCCATATACCTCCTGCTGCTGCCACCTCTTGAACTGCAGAACAGGTCGGATATAACTTTACGTGCTCCTGATCATGGTTTTGAAGAGCTTTCTACCCCTACAGTTTGATGTGGGACCTTACCTACCATGCCTTACGTATATATATATATATATATATATATATATATATATATATATATATATCTTGGGGTAGGAGATCGTCTACCCAACAGCTGGGCCTGAGACCTTACAATACCGTGCGTATGCTTTAACGATGGTTTCGGGCACCCTTTCAGAAATCCCCGTAGCTCGGCTGCTGACCAAATTTGTCGCGTTGCCCCATTTCCTCAATTTGGCTGTTGGTAGGCGTCGGCACATAGGCTTACGTCTCCACCACATCCTGTCTGGTCTGGTACAGTTTGTATGTACGTGTCCAGGTCCTGCGTGTGCATGTAGAGTGTCAGTCCCACGACGAATGCCATTCTGACTCCACATTATCAGCTAGTGGCTCTTACCATATTCATGGGAAGACGAGACATCAAAAAGAGCGCAAGAGACTGCTATAGAAGAGCAGCTGCAGAGGCATGGGAACAAACACCTGTGATGCGTCGGCTTCACACACACACACACACACACACACACACGATCTGGAAGCGCTGTCATGCAATGCTTGCGTCCGATTTTGTGGTAAATGAGAACATAAAAACACCGATGAAACCAGACTCAAAGAGGAGATATGATGGTGAGAACCACATGGAACTTATGTAAGAGTATCTGTGGGAACGTGAATTAGGAAATGGGGTATTGTAGCCACAAGTCAGTCTTTTTTTTTTTTTTTTTCATGGAAGGCTCTGTGTAATTTACAACGTTAGTAGGAATATGGTCAACAACCTTCAGCAACAGACACAGAGGGAAAGGTTAACAGAGAAAGAAATGTGGTTCAGTTAAAGACTTATCAAAAAGGGTAAGGAGCTTAGTAATGTGCTGAGTCGGAAGTCCAGTCAGCACTGCAGCCAGCCAGCGTTTGAAATGTATGAAAAGAAAATGGGTATAACTGCATAAGGAGGAATAAACTTATAGAAGAGAATATTGTTAACAGTACAGGAGATAATCCAAGACTTTCCCATAAACTCATCAGGAGTGAAATAGATGTTAAAGAACAGCTAATAAGGCTAAGGAAGTCAAAGAGACGTATAGAGGATGATGTAAGGATATGACGAGACGATGAATGATAATTTCAAAGGTATTTTTACAGTCGAAGACAAGAGTAGCCTTAAAGTCAGTAGGATCGGGCGAGGAGGAAGTTCTTGGAGTATATTGAAGTTCGTTGAGACTGAAAACAGACTGCTTGAAGGGCCTGAACTCATATATGAGACCCATGGACCTGATGAAGATTCTCCGTAAATGTAAAAGAAATATAACAGATCTATTTGACGTACCGTCCGAGGAAGGTGAAGCGCCAGAGGTTTGGAAGAGGACAAACGTCGTACCTGTTTTTAAAGAAAGGAGACAGGAAATTTACGCTAAAGTACAAACCAGTCTCCCTGACGGGTGTTGTCTGCAGAAGGATAGAAAAGATGATCAGAAAACAGACAGATGACTACTTGTAAAGGAGAAACTATTGAAGTAATAAAAAGAAAAAAAAAAACAGATTCAGGGAAGGAAGGTTGTTCGTATAGACGTCTTGGACTTACGCGAGAGCTTGAGATGGACTGCCAGAAAGCCTTTGACGCTATCACATAGAAAGGTTGGCAAAATATCTGGATCTTCAGGAAGGAATGAGGGAAAGAAAGACTCCTTAGATAAACAGATGATAAGATTAGTGGAAGGGCTCGAGTGAGTGGAGCCTTCTCAAAATGAAATAGGGTTACCAACGGTGTGTCACAGGGGCCAATCCTGGGACCGTCACTCTTCTTCATCGCAAGTGAATTTGCCGGACGTCGGTATGAACGCACACAGTACCTGAATGTTTGCTGACGATATCTAGGTCATGGTGGAAGGAAAGAGGCAAGAGAATAAGAGTGAACTCACAAGGGAGCCGAAGTTCCAAAGTTGGCTTTATACATGGTGGATGAAATTCATTCCAAGCACTAGTAGGTGATTACACACACACACACACACACAGACACACCTGTTTCACACGCTTTTCCAATACATGACAGGGATTCAAACACTCAAGGGTTTTGCAGGGGAACGCGTGTGGTGCTTTATAAAATGGTTCCCCCACCTTATACAGGTGTTCGGGCAAGTGTTGGAAGCCAATGATGAGGTCATAGAACCACAAGTGTCAGCACAAGCTTGGTGACCACACGGGATGATGGTGTCACTGTAGGGCTGGTGACCACACGGGATGATGGTGTCACTGTAGGGCTGGTGACCACACGGGATGATGGTGATGTTACTGTGGGGTTGGTAAGCACACGGGATGGTGATGTCACCGTATTGGGCGAGTGACCACACGGGATGGTGATGTCACTGTAGGGCTGGTGACCATACGGGATGATGTCACTGTAGGGCTGGTGACCATACGGGATGATGTCACTGTAGGGCTGGTGACCACATGGGATGATGTCACTGTAGGGCTGGTGACCACACGGGATGATGATGTCACTGTATTGGGTTAGTGACCACACGGAATGGTGATGTCACTGTATGGGGTTGGTGACCACACGTGACGCTGGTGTTACTAATGAATTTTGCCATGATTTACTGCGTTGCTGGTGACGTTCGTAATACCCATCGCCGTCACCGCGCCTCGGTAGGTAACGCTTCATTATTACAGTCGGGCCTCCATCTTGTAACCGTCGTTAGTTGATGGGTAAAACGTAACGGGTCTGTTGTTGTTGCTGTGGGTAGTCCTACCACTGTTGTTATGTTGTATACATTACACCTGTGACGTGGCTGGTGTGGCCTTGAGAACGTCTGGCCAGTCCATGTTTGTATCTTCTTATCTCCGGGGTCTTTAGGGGCATGTGTGTGTGTGTGTGTGTGTGGGGGGGGGGGGTATGGTCTGACCCCTGTGTTGGAGATGGTGGAGTGATGGTGGAGGTTGGGATGGTTGAAGGGGATGATGGTGGTGGTGGTAGACTGTTGTTGGAGATGGTGGCCGTGGTGGTGAAAGGTTTGTTGTTTGGAGATTGTGGTTGGTGGTGGTGGTGGTGGTGGTGATGATGTTGGTGATAATGGTGGTGATGGCACCCGGGGACCCGCCCAGCTCCCTCCTACTAGCCCTCCCCCCCCCCACTCCCTCCCTCCCTGACCTCACTCCATCTACTTGTCAACAGTCACTCCTGACTCACACTCCCCCCTCCCTCCCTCTCCCTGTTCTATATTCGTCCACCAGGTTGTTCTCGAGTTGTTATGCTTTGTTCTCTGCCGTGTTCCGCGTTCTCTCATGTTCCTCTAACTCTTATCTCCGTAATCCTTCCCTTCTTTGTTCTCTGAGCGATTTCACGTAGGTGTTCTCTGGTTTCCTCGCTGTTCGCCATTTGATCGCTCGTGTTCCTTTGGTCTCTGATTGATTCTCTCTCTCTCTCTCTCTCTCTCTCTCTCTACTTGTTCCTTACTTTTCCCCCCTCTCACTCCCTTGTTTATCGGTTGTCCTCTGGTACGTTTTACTTGTTTCTAGCGTCTAATTACTCATATTCATCTTTACTTGTTCCTTGCGTTGTATTTGCTTCTTCACCTCTGCCGTTTTTCCGTGTTTTCTGGTGGTCATTTCTGGTCTATCTGATTTTCGAAGCTCCGCTCTTGTTTCGCATTACTTTCCCTTCAGTTATTTGATCGTTTCCTTCTTTCATTATAGACAGTTCACTTCTTGTTTTTTGGCCTATTTGTTCCTTCTTTTCGTATCTCGAATCCATTGTTGTTGTGTTTTTTTCCTGCCCGTTATTTGCTTTGTTCATTCTCTAATTCATTAAGATGGTCATTTCTAAGTCTATGCTATCTATACTTGTCTCTTCATTTTGATTTCTGGCTCTTGTGACTACACTCAAAACTTATCGTTTCAACTCATTATGACTTTTCCACTTTAACCTCTACTGTCTCCTTATCTACTATCTACTTATCAATCATGTGTCTTCTTTTCATCCCTAAATCCTCTATACGTGGCTTTCGCTTTCGACACGACTTTTGAAAGATTGATAGACAGATGTCACTATCTATCGCCACTCTCAGAGTGATAGGTGTGCGTGGGGGGGGAGATTGCAACACCATTCCTTGCTATGTCGGCAACTATTTCCACCCATTTGCTCATACCGAATGTGAAATGAATACATTCAAATTTGTTGATCAGCATCTTCATCATCTGTTCCTCACCAGGGCCACAACCACAGGAATTCGTAGGATTTAATATACACAACGAGAATGTGAACTTCAGCTTACAATTGACGACAGAGAAAGCGAGAATATACATGACGACCTAATATTTACACACGGTCGCACTACGTTAATTTGACCACCACCTTTTACCAGCCCGTGTGTTATAGAGTGGGCGAGACATTACAGCCAATCAACTGACCTGGGTGGATAGAGTTCACAAACCCATTGTGTGGGAAAGACGCTTCAAACACTCGACAGACTTACAGAGTTAATCATACCATCAGTGTGGTCAACACGACAGGAAAAACTCATCAGACATGAGAGTATAAAGTTCGCATACTTTGACGTGGGTAAACAAATATATGTACTCAACAGAGTGGTGTGTACAGTGGTCATGCACTACGGCACGGGCGAGATATATTACAGGTCCTCTACTAATGTGAGTGTTATATCTACTGTTGCAGGTGGGTGGCTGTAAATGGTGATCAATAAACCTCAACACTACAGAGTATATTTTAGAATCAAAGTGGTGGCCTTTTTATTTAAGTGAATTGTTCCTCATTAATGGCTTACAGGGGATATGAATTTGAGGGAAATGGTTGCATGGTTAGGTAGATGGTGGGCTTTAGGCCTATGGGCTGCCAGGGTCGTTCAGGCAAAGTGAAATGATCACCAACACCAGTCAAAGTCAACATATAATCACCAACTGGAAAAACTCGAGAACACCTTCTTCAGGTATTGAGAGGACGAGTCTAGGACCATACATACCCGCATCACTACGTATATGACCTATGATGAGAACACGAGAACACAATCCATCTAACGAACAAATACTAAAGTAGATATCATACCATGATCGTGTTGTGACTTACGAGTGTTGTCTCGAAATTTTAAGCTGTTCAAGCCGGCAATAAAGTTAGAAAAGAAATCTAGAACTCTAGATTTCTAGGGAGGAATAAGAGTGACCACTTTTATGATTTACTCTCTAGATTCTAGCTACCCTGAACCCCTACAGTCCTGTTATCACAGTGTTCTAATCCTGCAACTTCTTGTGAAGAATTTATCGTTCACACAAGCCACATTTTCCTGCAGAAGATAACACAATACGATCCCCTTTTATTACGGGTCTGATGGTTAATCCTCACATGAGTATATAAGGAAGATCTAAGCACATTTCTGCGAGTCAGTTCAAACCCCTTCTACATCAACGTGTACTGTACGACGGTATGGCAACAGAATGAGAGCACTGCTACGTCTCCTTGGCAGCATAAGTATCCTACTATATCAAGTAAAAACTATAAGGAACTATAAGGTATTTGGAAGTCTCGTTAGATAGTAGCTGTGATGGGAAGTCTCACAGAGGAGTGTGTGGGTCCCTGAGCCCACTTGGGTCCACCTGTCACCCTCCTTTGTCGATGTGTTGTACCCGCTGCTGTCCGCTTTGTGCTCGACTCCACCACCTCCTCCTCCTCCCTAGCCATATACCCACACGATCACAGAAACGCTTTGTCTGTACTTACAAAAAACTAACTAACTAACTCGTCAACTAACTAACTAACTAACTATCTAACTTACTAACTAAACTAACCAATGAGCAAACTAACTGATTCAATTACTAACTAATTGGTAGACTAACTAATCAATTAACTGAGTAAATAGCTGGTTGGTTAACTGACTCACTAGGTAACGAAGAGTTTCTCTCTCTCTCTCTCTCTCTCTCTCTCTCTCTCTCTCTCTCTCTCTCTCTCTCTCTCTCTCGGCCCG
>JAUUDZ010448444.1:0-12755 GCA_032361705.1 Panulirus versicolor
TTTATGTTTATTTGATTCGGGTACAGCCTTGATCAATAACCTTAGTGTTAGACTTGTGTGGTCTGAAGACCTGGGAAGTGTGAATCTCAGGCATGAAATTTATTTGTATATATTTGTGGGATGTGATTATTGATGATGTTGTTATCAATGATAATGTTGATATGAGGTGATGTTGTTATTGATGATAATATTGATATACTCTTTTTCAAACACAGTTTTTTCTTCCCAGAGGTACTTCAGGAAAAGGTCAACATTAGCATCAGTTGCACTCATTCACTTTTTAGTTGTCATGTATAATGAACCAAAACTTGACTTACCATTCACAGTCAAGCCACACGGGCTGTTCCCTGGCTTACCCTGACTTCTTAATGTTCCTTGGCTCAGCCAGTTGATATTGATTACTTTCTTTAGAAATGCCACTCCACTTGGAATTTTTAAGTTGTTATTATTTTCCATTTGGTATTAGCCTGCCAGTATGTCCCAAGCCATCACTCTTTAAGTATTAGACTTAATAAAATTTTTAGTTATGTAAACTCAAGTGCATGCAGGATGAAAAAATTAATTTATACAATATCCATGGTGACCATTATGAATGTATTTGTTTCTCTGAAAAATTTTTCATAGATCATCCGTGAAGTGACTGTAGAAATTATTTTTCAGAATGATAAACATTTGGTCAAGGGAAGTTTACCTTTGTTTAATGGAAGCTGAAGATATAATGAAATAGAAAATACAAAATATGAAAATGCCTAGACCAAGCACAAGTCACTTTTTCACAAGCTGTTAGAAGTAATGTTTTTGTGAGATTATTCCTCATTAAATTTTTTTCCTGAAAGATATCTTTCCTTGATAGCTATAGTGGTAAAATAAATTCTCTAGCAAGTATTTGAATTTTTTGTCAGGTTGGTAATAGTTGTACAACATTAAGGAAACTTAAAGCTGAAAAAGGCATCAAGAGAAGTATACATTGCACTGTTGCTGTAAGTGTAGAAAACAGGTGCCCTGAATTTTTGTGTAGAAAACGAAACTCGATGTAAAAATGCACAATTGAGTGATTCCCGTATGTGCATGAAAATGATATTTTTCTCAACTTCTAGTCGAAAGCAATTAGATAATTATAATGAAGATTAGTGATGTACTTTTCCCATGGTGAGATTGCAGTCATATCTGTTGTTTATATCTAATTATTATTATTATTCACAGGTAGTAGCATCAACTAGTGATAATCCAGTGGACCAACTCACTCGACTTTCTCAGTACCTACACCAGCAGCTACATCAGACACCAGCCCGTTTCCCTAAGTGGTTTTCTCCCAATATTCTCAAATTCTATCTCCTCATCCATGATGTTACTGCTGGAGATCTTACAAAGTAAGTAGTAAAGTAGGAAACACTTACAAAAGTAATAGTAAAGTAGGAAATGCTTAAAGTAAATAGTAAGGTAGGAAATGCTTACAAAGTAAGTAGTAAAGGAGGAAAAGCGGAGATCTTACTCTTTCTGTTCTCATTAAGTCAGATTCCAATTTATTGGAATGGATTACATAAAGGAATGAAAGGATGTATGAGAGATGTGGTATGGCAGGGAATGCAAAGGGAGTGAATCACAGAGTGGTAGGTAAAATGGGTTAAATGTAATACTTTGAAGTGGTTTGGGAATTGAAAAGAATGCAAGACTGGGTGTTTACGAGGAGTGTGTATGATGGTACAATTTAATGGGTCAGTGTGAGTGGAAGATTACCTGTGACATGGGCAAATAGGGCAGAGGTAGAGAAATAGTGGAAGAATGCATGGAATGGTGTATGCCAGAGAGGCATGTGAGTACAGGGATACATGGAGCCTCTTTTGCTTATCCCCCCCCTTTGGTGGGAGCTTCTGGAGGGAATGTGCATTAGAAATATAGCTAGATAGTCAAACATACATTTGATCTTGCTTTGCCTCTGTTAGTTCATATTTATGAACTAAAAATATAAAGATACGTATATACATTCTTTTTTTTTTTATTATTTCCCAGGTCAGAACAGATCTTTGAACAGATGACAACCTCATATGGAAGTAGCAACTGTCATTTGTTGCAGATCAATTCTCGTCACATTGACCAAACAGATGTGCACCTACCAGATCCTTGGAGTCAGTTCCTCATTCAACGGGCATCTTGTGATCCGTGAGTAATCAGATATACATAGTTTTAAGTACTATTACAAAGAACTAAATGCCAGTCATACTGAGGTGGGAATGCATCGAGAGGGTTTTCATTTCACAGATGTGATGGCCGTTAATGTTTTAAGGGTATTTAAAGAGTATTCTGTTCTTGTGTTGATGTTTGTGGTGCAGGGAATGAATGTCATGTACATTGTATGGAAAGCCTTGGATAGTTGGTATTTTGAGTGGGAATGATTGGTCACTTAAGGTAATGGGAGGGTGCAGGTTGGAATTGTGTTTGTCTGGTTTCAAAACAACAAAGAACTGTTGAAATTAGGAATATGCCTACTGTTATCTTCTCAGAAAATTACAGTTACAGAGCATCAAGTCTTAATTGCCCAGTTAAATCACTTAAAAATCTTTTGGACTTAACCATACATTATCAAGGGTCCTATTTCTCTGTTCATCCTTGAACTTAGGGACTCCTCTCAGCATTAAATGTAACTGTGGATTAAGAAACTCATTTTTTTGGTCAGTCTGTTCATCATGCTAGAGCACATGATGCAAAGATTAACTCTTCTTAGCCTTCCTTGGAAAACTTTTGTTGGAGGAAGTCAAGAAAAAGGGTCTGTGGCACTTATCTACCAACTTCATCAGATGGTACCTTAGCTTATTAGACATTGTGGATCTACCATGTGTAGTTCTTAAGGTATTTTTCTTTTAGGAGAAACAGATTTCACAGGACTTCAAATCTCCATTGAAGGTATTTATTTTTGCTTATTGGTTAAGTCGTACATGAACATTTTTATTCTGAACTCTAATTTTTCATATGGGTATGCTTTCTTGCTTGCAAGGTAGATGTCAGAGGCTCTAGAAAAATGAAAACTTTTTTTTTATATCTGAGACAGTGACCAGTGAACTTTTCTATCCTAGTTGTCTTGCCCTGCGATGCCTTCCCATCCCACTCTGAAAAACTTTCTGTTCATGAATTATGACTTGTTTTGATTGATTGACACCAATGAACTGGAAATTATGAGGTGCTAGGCAGCCAGGAGTGAGTAGGTCAATGGTGTCATATCTGTGGGGGTCTCTAGGTAGCTGAAGGTGGGCCTGAAATGAGCGAACATTTGCCACCTTGGTTGGATGCTTGGCAATGGATTGGGAAAGGGAGAGCCAGTGCTTTCTCATCAGAAGCACTGAGGATTGGAAATTCTCTTTTTTTTTTTTAGGATATTCTGGGGAATATCATGGGACGCTGCCTTGGAGGAAAAAGTTTTTCTGTTTTCAAAACCTTCATATTTGATAAAGAGTTTTGATTTGGTTTTCTGATCTTAAAAGTTTCAATTGCTTCAAAGATTTTTCTAGATTTGAAGATCATGGATTAGAAAACTGTGAAAATGGGACTCTCATTACATTGAAGTCTCTTGTATTGAATACAAGATATCATAATCCATTATTCCATGATTTATTTAATGAAGGGGTATTATTCTCTTAAATTGTACCATGTGTGAAGGGAGTTTTTCATGTGTGGGACCCCATCTCTCGAACATTTTCTGTTCTTTTACTATTTCTTAGACTTATGTGTTCTGTCTGCATGTTAGAACAAATCTGGCTTTAAGATTTTTCTCTTGAATGCATTTGGTTCCAAATAGAGCTATTAGTTCAGGTGACTGACATGTTTCTTTTTTAAAGAGAAATCTAAAGGTGTATCATTTTATATTCATGATTTATGCTGATTGTGTGGTATGAACACTTTAGAATTTTTTACATTATACACTTTGTCATCATGATCATTTATCATGTGGCATCAATTCAAATGCTGTGTAATTCAATAACCCACATTCATTGAATGTAGGGATAGCATAAGTCATGGATGTTCAGTAACACGTAGGTAGCATTGTAGGTTTAGCTGTCTTTAAAGTTAACGATTTGCCTAATGATATATGATTACATTTGCAGCAGTGGCGGTAGTAGTTCAGAGGCCAGTAGTGGTACTGGGACTCCACGTGAGGATGTTAGTGGTCTTCCATCTCGAGTTACTGAGGGGGATACTACTGACTGTTGTGAGCCAATACATCCTTTATCTCCATCAATACCTCCAATAGATGAGAAAAATGGAACATTTGATATTTTGCCTGGAGTAGAGATATCAGCTGATGTGCCTGTAATGGTGAATAGACCTAGTTTACCAACTAGTTCAGGTCATCATCATGGTGGCTGCTTGACATCATCTGATGTTGACCGTATACGTATCTTCATTCATGAATTTTGTGTAAGATCCCTGATTCCTCATGTTGAGAGGCAGATAAGGTATTTGAATGAGGTGGTGACAAACAGATCACGGTCCAAGTCTCTCTTAAGCGCCACGCGACGTTGGCTAGTTGGGAACAAGAGCCCAGGCAGTGCCACCAACTCTGTTATTTACAGTCCCGAAGCTACTGAACTTCAAACAAGAAGGCTTGCAGACTTGTGCTTCATGTTTGGTCTCTATGAAGTTGCATATAGTTTCTATCACACAGCAAAGAATGACTTCAAGAGTGATCAAGCATGGTTGTATTTTGCTGGTGCACAGGAGATGGCTGCTCTTGCTGCTTTCATGCAGAACAGCTCAGATTATCCCAAACGTTACTTAGAAAACAGTTTGCAGACCTACCTCACTGTTTGCAAGGTAAGTTTATGAGTTCTAGCCATTGTAAAAGTTGTATAAATATAATGATCTCGTACTTATACAACAGAAAAACTGCACACATACCACACATACAAAGAAGAAAATAGTTATAGTTGATAGTGCTCACAAGTACCATTGACAAAATCTAGTTCATAATACACACCTCATGCAGAGAGGGGGATATTGAAAGGGGGAAGGAGAGAGGGAGGAAATGAGATGCAAAATCTGACATCAGGCTTAAATCATGTTCAGTCATGATAAACTGTAATGTGATAACATCATGCTACCATTTTTTTCTCGTAAAAGAGTTATAACTGATTTTGATAGAGCTTGATATGGTTGTTGTAGGTTAGATGTAGATAGTGATTAGTAGGCTGCCACTTACCAGGGAGGTATATTACTGGTAAAACCTGCCTTAGGTATTATTAGGGTTAGTGATGGCTGCTTACTGACCCAACAGATCAGTGGTTGACAATGACAAGCCCTGACTGGAACAGGTAGCTGTCTTTTCTGTCTGCCTCACTTACATGTGGACTGGTGGTATTTTGTCCACAAACATACTATCTCTTTTTGTAACACTCAACACCTGACAGCAATAGATAGAAGTAGTAGGCAGGAACGTTGGAGAGGAGTTATAAGGTAGAAAACATTTAGTAAAAGTAGTTGGAAGAAACATTAGTAGTAGGTTGGAAAATTAAGTAGACACACTACGTAGAAGCGGAACATTAGGTAGGAACTTCTGAAAACAATGCATTAGTGTTGCCTTTAGCAAGTGGCTTGTTAATTGTGAGCCACAAAAGGCTAAGAAGCAGCATTGGAGTTCAATTTATGGAGACTTTTGCTGTGGCTACCCCTTTAAGGCAGTTCCTGAAGGGTACAGGCATCACTAGATAGATAGGTTAAGTGCAAGGATGAAGAAATTATGTCCACTTAACCATGTACTTTAGTCATAATACTCTTTTATGTTACATTATCTTGCCCTTGAAGAAAAACTCGACTGCATTTTGATGATAAAGGCAAAATGTATGTTTTATATTTATCTATTTTCTTATACTTGATCACCTTTTTATGATCTTTTATGACAAAGAATTAACTAAAGTTTTGATAGCATGTCTTTGTTGACAGTAACACTACTTATAATACTAATTTATAAGATTTTATTGATTTTTTTTCATGTTTAGAAAGGAAATAATGCCCTCAGTTTTTCATCAGGTTTATAATTTTGCCATACGAGCAACATTACTTAGCTCAGAGGTGCTGAAGCATTGTGGAGAATATGGTGAAGCTGCCATGATGTTTATCAAGCTAACATCAGAAGAGAGTGACTTACTGTCTGCCCTTATGTTAGAACAAGCAGCTCACTGCTTTATCAATTCTCAGAGACCACTGCCAAGAAAATATGCCTTCCACATGACTCTAGCTGGACATAGGTTCAGTAAAGCTGGGCAGCGATCCCATTCATTACGAGCATATAAACAGGCATTTCAGGTAAGAGGTGAATATTTCCATTGTATTATGATTCCCAGAATTTTTGTTTAGCCATAGAAATTTCTGTGTTTATTGCTTCCATTAAAACTAGATTAGAATTGGACCTATTTTCTGTATGGGCTTTATTTTTTCTTGCTTTCATATTCAAAGCATAAGTTATTATAATATTGAATTCTAAGGGTAGCCCACCTGTCAGGAAAGATAGTTTAATGGAAGTGTATGGTGGTGAGATGCTATTAATGGGCTGAACTAAAGCATATGAAGTGTTCAATGTGAACCATAGAGTGGTCACAAGGGGTCTGCTGAGGATTGTAGTCTGCTTTTCATGCATTGGATATAGATTGGATGCGTGTGTACAAGGCCATTGCTCGTTTGGTCCATGCATTACCTCTAAATTGGAAAGAAGTTAAGTACAGTATAAAAAAGATAATAGAAAGATTATGATATGCACAGAAATTAAACCTAAACATGTTCTGTCTTATAATAGATTAATTAAGTTTTTGAACTAGTTCCCATCTGTAGACTGTTTTGAACCCATTTGCTGTAGCCAGTTCATATACAAGCTGGCTTTTTTTTTTTTCTGTTCAGTGTACTTAATGCATTTATAGATAAAATCCTTGAATCAGCTGCCTCAACTGTGAGGTAGAAAATAAAACCATAGATGCTGGTAGTGGCATCAAATGTATTGTAAACGATACTTCTGTCTGAATTTTTCCATACATTGGTCCGTCTGTGTGGAACTGTTATGAATGCCTGTAAGAAATTTACACTCTCAATTTCCAGTGATTTTTGAAGCTATAATTAGCCATGAAAACCCATAGAAATCAGATTTGTTTGTGATAGAAACACTTCAAAAAGTACCACACATCTTGCATATGCCAGGGAGTACTCCTGTAGTAACTTGAGCTCCTTTTCATTTATTCCTGAGGATAGAAAAGTGAATACTACCCTCATATCAACTTTGTGTCTTAGAAGGACACCCTGCTATCATTCACCTCATCTTTTTCTTTTTTCGCTTGTCCATTTGCCTCCATCTTCAGTATTCCCACTTGTTCCTCTTTTTTTTTTCTTTTTTTTTTCTCCCTCTGAAGTTGTTGATATTTGCTGGAGAATGGATGCAAGCAATTGAACCTTTTTATTCTCAACTTCCTGGCACTTCCATGGGGAATGGTGATGAAATATGAAAGAAAACAGTTAATATAAAGATTTGATAATGTTTGCTCTTTGTTAATGATTAGTTTAACCACTTACATTGAACAATTATGGTCAGAATTGCCATAGTCTATTGATTTTGTTAAATCACTTTAGAAACAAATATGTTTTGAAAATAATTGCATTTCTTAATGTTAAAGGACTTTTATGAAATGTTTTTCAGCATAATGTCATACATTAGAACATAATCAAAATTGGTTTTGTCTTAACATCTCTCAGTTTTGAAGATGATTATATTTTAAATGGGGCTTGTCGTAAAGGGAAGTGTATATGATTGTAGTTCTTTACAGGTTTATGCTACCAGAGGTTGGGTCCTTGCAGAAGACCACATTCACTTTACCTTGGGCAAGCAGGCGCACCACCTCAAGCAGCTTACTGAAGGCTTGGAAGCTTACAACTGTTTGGTGGACCAGAGACTAAAGCAGGATGCATCAAGTCAGCAGTCCCCATCTCAGCAGATGACATATGTTAGAGAGTTTATCAATACTTTCCATCAGTATGTGCAGCAAGAATGGGATTCATCAACTGGTCTCCCTTGTCTTCCACTTCCCTTGATCGACTCCCAGGGGACTAGGGTCTTGCTGGGAGCTCCTCAGGATCCTCCAACAAACTGTGAATGGACTGCAGCATCTCATGTATCATTAGACACTGATTCATCAAATAATGACCGATGGTTTGCTCTAGAGCGAGAATTGGTTGGGGCAAGTCAGGTCTCCACTATGGTATTTCGCCCAAACTTGCAGCTGCTCACTAGTGACACTCCAAATACACAGAGTCCTGTTGTACCAGTGAATGAACCTGTGTTAGTTGAAGTGGTTATGAATAATCCTCTAGCAGTAAGTTTAACGATCAGTCATGTCCGATTATTTTTTACTTTTGAACCAACCAGTAATCTTGGAGCTTCTGATACTCCTGTTTTGGACACTTCTTGCTCTGAGTTCACTCTTGCTGCTGGTGCTCAGGAAAGGGTTAGATTAGAGTTGAATCCCGTATGTATAGGTAAATTATTGATAAAAGGGATTACATATAAACTTTCCCTTACACCTGACATAAACTCAGGGACCCATTCAGGGTCAGCAACAGTTGTGATTATTGAAGGTCAACAGATCATTGAAGTTAAGGGACCAAGACTGAATAATACCTCCACAGAAAAGTGCAGTGTTGTGTATGCAAGTGATAAAAGATTAGAAATAACTGTTGTGCCACCAATGTCGAGGTTAAGTGTGACCTTTCATGATTTGCCTCAAATTCTCAGTTGTGGTGAACTGTGTTGTAGAGATGCATTGATAACAAATATTGGACCATGCCCAATAAATGTGCTCAAGCTGGCTGTGTCCGACCCTAATCATGTGTACATGGAAATAAAAGAAGTGCCATTGTCAAGTGAAAATATAATTGCCCTCTCAGAATCTGAGACAGTAGATGGCAAGATCACTTGTAGAACCGAGACATTAACATTACAGAATGGTGTATTAAATCCTGGTGAGACGATACAAGCAAAACTATGGTTACATGCACCCATGTCACCAGGGGCATTTGATGTGGAACTGCTTTTCTACTATGAAACTCCATCTTCATCAGGAAAGAGCAGGTATGTGCATAACTTTTAAGATTTACATGAAGGATTTATAAGTATATTTTCTTTATCATGAGTGTGTAAACACCTGCATATGTCTTTTGATTTACAGTTGTAGTTGGTGGACGTTGGGGATTTGGTAGGGATGCACTTTGTCAGAATTTTTTTTATGTGCATTTGGTTCTTGTCACCTTGTACATCTCTTCTCCATGTTGGTTATTGTTTGTCTAGAAAATTTAGGCTGGAAGTGCTTATTCGGACCTGTCTTATTTTTTGTATATAAAGAACCTCTGAAGCTGTTCACAGTTCATGAGTTATGTTTCGGAGCCATGTGGATTGTGAGGAAATAAGGTTGTATAAGGGTTGAGCATTCTTAATCTGAAATCAGAAATTCTTCAGTCCAAACTTTTTGAGCGGCAACATGAAGTTACAAGTTACCCAAAATACATCATTTTTTCATTGTATTTATGGTATTTCATATTTTGTTTATTACTGTTAAGTACTTACGTGTAAATAAGTATACGAAAGTGATTGTTAATTAGTAACATATAAATTCAGAGTCAGGAATGAAGATGATGCCAAACAACCGCAGATTGTCTGATTGTCCACATGGGTGGCTGTGGTTGTTATACCTTAGCTTTCTAATGGTAAATGTTACATAAACTTTTTCATGCACAACATTTTTAAAGATATTTTGTAGATTATCTTTAGGCTATGTGTATAAGGTTTATATGAAACATTCATGGATTTTGTGTTCAGACTTGAGTCCCATCCCCAAGATACCTCATTATGTATATGCAAATATTCCATAAAATGAATAAATCCAAAATTCAATACACTTCTGGTCTTAGGCATTTCAGATAAGGAATACTCAACCTGTACTACTTCCAAGAAATGTAAGGTTAGCTGATGACGCGATTTACTGTAGATGTGAGAAATTTGTGATTTTGACTTCAAAAGGTCTGCAGTATCGGAAAGTAGCTTGAAAATTTCTGGAAATAGTAACATTGTAAAGATCTGATATTTTCTCAAGGATGTTTTTTGGAGAGAACTTTGAAGAGCAGTAGAGAATGTAAATCCAGGGGAAAACTGTATGTTGAGTTTCCTGAATGGATGGGTTGGGGACAGATGGGAGGAAGGTTCAGTAAGTGGGTACAGAGTCCTATCATATTACCAACTCATGTCATCTATTAGAACACCATATTATGATTTCTTATATTTCTTTGTTTGTTGATTATTGTTATTGTAAACTATATTGAAGCTAATACTGTCCCTTGAAGCATGATTGGTGTCATAGCTATATATGATACTACTAGTAGGAAGATTTAATTGTCCTTTAGTTTAAAATAAAAAAAGGAATTAGAAAAGAATGAAGATGTGTTGATTGACAGTAGAAAAAATATCTTTAATTAAGGAGCTCACTGCAGTGTTGTGATTTTTTTTTCAAAATAATATGAAAAAGTTAAGTTTTTTTTTTTAAGTTCATACTGTTTGTGAGGATGCATATGAACAAACTGCTTTGCATACATATCCCATTTCTTTTTCAGATCTAAGAGAACAAACAATGGTATTCAATTCTAGTTTTTATCCTCTTGTGTTGTTTGCTTTGCAAAGTTAATCAAGTTAATCATTAATAGCCAAAATTTCAGTGTCCCCAAAAAACCTTGCCCACCTATCCTAAATTTGGAAAGGTGATGTCACACTTAAGATTTAGTACTTTGTCAAGTCTCCTTTCACCTTGCAAGGTTCCTAAGGTTTTCTTTCTAAGTCCTTTGGTTCTACAGGATCTCTTCTGACTAAAGTGAAGCACTGATGAGGCGTTACAGGTAACAGCCATCTGATCGTGTGTTCTGAGGTCCTTGTGCACCTACAAATTTCATGTGAAATCACATTTTCTTGCTTCCAGGCAAGAATTACGGGTTTCTCCTCCTCTGACAGTGCTTAGAAGTGAAATTCCCAAAATGAAATGTGGGGGCCTGGAAGAGTAAAGAAAGGACATCCTTTCAGGATAGCTGGAGGTGGATGTACAGTGATTTTACCATGAGCATTTCATATGCCTGTACCCAAAATAAACCTTATCCGTCTAAAATGTTTAGGGAGCAAACAGTGTTTTTTATGGACGCTGTACAAATTTTGGACTGCATTCAGTATTAACCTTTCCAGCCTTAGCACAGCTTTCATGTTGACATAAGTTAGACCCTCTGAGTCATTTAATTTTTTTTTTTTTTCTTTTTTTTTCTGCAGTGCTATGTCAGCATTTTAGTCTTAAACAGGGCTTAAAAATTTCAGGTATCGGCTTTTGCGACACTTCAGCAGTATTTTTGTAGAAAGGAGCCTGAGTTTGAAGGTGACATCAAGAGTAAGTCAGAACCTTCAGGAATCTATTGGGCATCAGCAAGAAAACAATGGAATATACAGCTACACTTCTAATCTTGTTATAGAAGCACTCAACAGCTCCGAGGTAAGAATAGAGTACAGTGAGTGACAGTAAATGTTGAAGGGTGAAGGTCAAGGTGCTCAGAGTGTATGAGGGAACTAGATGTGTAGAGATAAGATGGGCATGTGTGATTAGTGATTAGTGATGATGCCCATAAGGCAAGGCTGGAGATGAACACTACAATTGGTCAGGATCATTAGGTTGTATAGAAAGGCAGCTTTACCTACTTGCAATTACCTATTATGAGAATTTGACAAAAGGCAGAGCTAGTGAGTAGCAGTCATTGCACATCTTGCGTGAATAAGAATATTGTTGCTCCCTGCCACCAAGCATTTATAGGCTGTGGTTGCAGAATCATTCTTGTGATTGAAGTATTTTGAAAAAGCTTTTGTTTGTGGTAACAGAAGATTTGGGAATTGATATGAGCTGTTATAATACATAGCATCTAAAGAGTTTGCCAGGGAATGTTTGTACTTGTATTTGTTCTTTTTTCATTCATATTCACCATTTCCTGCATTAGCAAGGTAGTGTTAAAAACAGAGGACTGAACCTTAACGGGAATATTGTCACTTGACCCCCTTCTCTGTTGCTTCTTTTGGAAAAGTAAAACAAGGGTGGGAGGGGATTTCCAGGTCCTTGCTCCCACCCCTTTTAGTCACCTTTGCCGACACTGTGAATATGTGGGAAATATTCTTTCTCCCGTCCCCAGGGACAAGTTTTATATGCCCTGATATTTTGTTTTACTCTGGTTGTAATGCATCTTTTAATTGCTCTATTAACTGGGATGTTGTCTAATCATCATGTATCATGTGCAGGTATCCATACAGAGAAAACCTTTTCTCCTCCTGATTCTCTCTCTCAAACCTATTGCATTGTTTTGAGAGACATCCACGTGATTAATCTGCATTATTGCTTCTATTGCTCAGTTCCACAACAAAATTAACATTACTTCAAGATATTACAAGTTTTATTGGCCCTGTTTTTTGATAACAGATCAATTAAACCTGAAGAGCAACATCTCATTGCTGTTTGCCTTTAAATTTGTTCTCACAGTCAAGTGTACTTTAAGCTTCATAAAGCAGGAGTCAATGCTTTATTCCAGCTGTCACTTCTTATTTATGTGGGGTTGTCTGTGGGGAGGGGTAAGTGACAACCCAAACTGAAGAGGGATTTTAGTAAACTTTACTCTTTCTTTCTTTCATACTATTTGCCATTTCCCGTGTTAGCGAGGTAACA
>JAUUDZ010448454.1:0-12754 GCA_032361705.1 Panulirus versicolor
GGGGGGGGGGGGGAATGCTTCCTTACAAGTGATTCTATACTGTTCTTAATTCCACGTGTCCACTCGACATAACATGTACATGAACTACTCCATCCTACCGTGATAACTTAACCCCGCCTCAAGTGACCGTCCATCACCTTATCTCTCCCCGCCGGGGCCTCTGTCACTAACCCACCACACTAGACTAGCCGTCACCAATGACGTCATCCAGATTACATTTACCATCCTAACCTGCATAACACAACCACCCTCACCATCCCTCCTCCAGACCAGCTCCCTCACCTCACTGCTCCCACTCACAGCACTTACCACCACTCTCCAACCACTTCCATCAGGCTTCCCTCCCCTACACCATCTTCACTGGCTACTGGCCCAGAAGTCCTCCCAACTGAGAGTACCAAACCTGCCCACACCACCCATCATCTCCCCGACCCAGTTCACCCCAGGTGGTGGGGGCCCCGGTCAACGCCCCGCCCCACCCCCCCCGCCACCTTACCCAATCCTCCCAGCTTGGCTTTCACACCGTACCATACGTGATCCTCGCTGGTGGAAACTCCAGACCAGAAAATTTACGATTTCACACTTTCCTCTAACATAACAAACCCCGGGAACTATACTTTCCTCACGACTACGATTAAGTATAACCTGTTTTCCAGGTGCCTGTATGACGATTCTTGAGGTGTGTTGAAAAGGAGAAGGAATTCCTCTGATGATGGTGAGTGAGACTTGGTGAACTCACCTACTTACAACCCATACACTGGAAGAGCACCTGGTGTGCAGTTTACAAGAAAACCAATCTCTCACCTTGCTACATCATGATGACACACTCACTGCTCATCAGCTTCACCATCGTTCACCTGGACGAGTGTCTGTCGCACCGCAAGCTGTGCCCTACTATACATCTGGAGCAGTTCACCCTGACGTGTTTCCATAGCGAGGGCCAAAATACCTTTGGGATCTGATAACATTGTATTACCCTCTTGTGTAGTATCTACTGTATCAGTAAACGCAGCATACTCGATATACTCTGCTTCAACCACCAATTTTTACTCGGAACAAAAGACTGCACGTTACGTGTTACAATATGAATACATGACTCGAACATCTGTATAACAAACTGAGGCTTAAATCAAACCTGCGCCAAAACGTATACCAGGAAGTAACAACTGCCAACGTTCACATCTCCAGCTGAAGGTTTCATGTTTGCCAAACTTCTCTATTGTTGGTGGACGACTTAACAACGCTGTTAAGGTTTTCCTCAGCAGCTCTTTTCATAAAGCCGTTCCATCCTTCCACAAACGTCCCTTGTGGTCGAGTCCTGTTCTACATACGGATGGTAAACTTGAGGCTCTCAAGAAAGTTGGACATCCAGCAGTAAGTTGCCACAGGGATGATGACCGGCCACATCCCCGCCTAGCAAGCCGATCTTCACTCTCGGGAAGCCAAATGTATCCCACGAATATAACACAATACTAGTGTGCCCTACGACCCTCAGGCCCGGGCACCACGCTGATACAAGCGAGCGAGAGAGTGAGCTGGAGAAACTGTAAACAGATAACGGAAGACCTACCGGCCTGTGGCAAGGTTATCCGCAGAGGAAACTTGAGGATCCATTAATTTTCAATTAATGATAATTCAGTGTGTCAGCTCCCTGGTGAAGGGAGGGTTGTGGCGGTGAAGAGTGAAGCCTGGTGAAGGACGGAAGGTCTGTGGGCGAGCCTGGTAAGGGAAGGGTTGTGGTGGTAGCCATGAAGGGGCGTGCCTGGCCGGCCAGGCAGGCTACAGCAGGCCAAGGGTTCCTTCTCCCCCGGGGAACCTGGCACCTGACACGGACACAAAGAAGGATCGAGGCCAAGGTTAACGTCAGCCGCTGTTACTATAGTCCTTCCCTCGCCCGATACAACACTTGACCCAACGCCCTCACTACCAGTGTAGCCTCAGCTTTACCACAACTTACCAAGGTAAAACGGAGAGGGGGGAGTAGGCGGGGAGGATGACCAGCGGACTGAGATTTAAGTAAACAGTGAGAGTGATGGAGGTTTATTGAGTTGCCTCTCCCACGGTGGCTCTCAACGGAGCGTCCTTAGAGAGGCGGCGGCACGGAACGGCGGCGACCAGAACCACAGCCCAGGTAACGGTGCAGAGCGAGGCGGTCCACCACCCACCACCCACCCACCTGGCAGGCAACCGCTCACCCAACACCAGCATCACCCCCCCCCCCATTCCATCTGTCAACGCCTCCCTCCCCTCCTACACCGTCACCACTAACAAATAACAAAGCAAAGAAATCTTCCAAGGACCGATATTCAATCTTTATGTGTTCCCTTTGAACGATAAACAAATTCCAGACACATCATCCTTGAGTAATTTCTCATATTTACTAAGGAAGGCACAAGGTTAACTGGCCAGCGTGAGCTCAGCCAGCCTTCGAACGCCGCACACGCCACCAATACTATGCCGATATTTCGCCTCCATTGTTAATCATTTCTGAGGTGAGATGCTTTGCTGTTCACCCTCAGGGAGGGCAGGCTCGTCAGTTGCACTACCACTCTCCCAGGAAGGCAAGACGACTCCTCACACTAAGCTGGCATCGCTGGGCCGAGGACTGCCCGCAAGAGGGAAACAGAAGCAGGACATGAAAGGTAGGAACCAATATCGGATAATCTGAAGTAATGTGATGCCTTAAAAATACGAGGAGGAATAAAGGGGACGTATTTGTCCAGCTCGAATATGGATGGCAATGAGTGGAAGAACTCAGGCAAATGCACGAACACGTGATTGCGAATTACTGATGTGTGTGCTGGTCAGCAATATACTGACGAGTGAAAGTCAGTGTCAGCGATAAAACTGCTAAGTGGGCACATGTGAGGCATGGCAGAAGAGTGAGTGGGTGGGTGGCGTGCCCTTCCCTAATCGTCCAGTGAGGCGTGGCAGATGAGTGAGTGTTAATGAGTGGTGGGTCCTTCCCCAGTCCTCCAGCACGACACGCCCTGGTGGGAGGGCGACAACGTGCATCATCACACACACACTTTACCAAGATTCCTCCTAGGCTTCTGTAGCCTACATCCAAATGCAGACATCGTCACGTCAGACATTCTTATAAGTATTTCTTAGTAAATAACAATGACCCAGTTTCACGACTGCTTCCACTCTGTATAGACCTCTTAACACCACATCATATCCCACATATGTAGCAGGCCAACATATTGTACTGCAGCTCATCCTACAACCAGGCCAGTTGACATCAATATCAGTAGTTTCATTGAGAGAGACGTTTTCTTGTTCTCTGTACACTCAAAATCAGAAAATGTGGAGACGCCTACAGTCACTTCCAACTGTAATTCCCATTTACAAGGAAGGTTACATGACGACTGCACGTCCACCAGTGGCACCAGGACAGCAAGCCACCCACAGTAACAACCAGTACAAGGTAACTACAGCAACCAACCATAAACACGGCAATGATGACAATAGCAGCAACTAAACCCACCATCTCTACAACCATCACCACAACAATACTCACAGCAGCCACCCACGGCAAGTACTACTGCACTAACAGCCACCCACGGCAAGTACTACTACACTAACAGCCACCCACGGCAAGTACTGCTGTACCAATAGCTACCCACAGCAAGTACTGCCACATGAACAACCACCCACAGCATGTTGTACTGCTGCACTAACTGCCACCCTCAGCCAGTACAGCTGGCTCAGTAATCTTGCAGCACCGTATCAGGATCAGACCCAGAACACCATACATCAAGGTAACCCCCCACACATCTGATATAATAACAAACAACCAGAGTAACAGCAAATGTAACAGAGAACCTCAAGAGCTGACATCTCGGCGGCAGACAGGTACTGATTTCACAGATAATTACCTAATAAAAGCTTATATCACAGCAACATATTCAGAACAGTGGAGAGGAACGAAGCCTTTATATATAGAAATCACAGAAAACCAGCCAGAGGAGGAGATTTCACGAGAGGTGCAGTCAAGGAAGAAGCAGGAGCTCCTGTGAGGGCTGGCGGAGGTGCCCGGGGCAGTGGTGGTGCCCGGGGCACACCAGACCAGCTTTCCCCCATGTCACGACTCAAGGCTCCTTTATATGCCACGTCCCCCACCTCCCCTGTCGTTTACAATCAGGTCTCCATGTCTGCTTCATAACCAAGTCTTGTCTTAGGGCTCGCCCTTCAACTAGCTCTCAGAGTCAAGTTTGGATTTGAATGTGGTTCTCATGATCGTGCTTGGCCATGCTTGGCCATTATAATTCGCTCTACCAGTCACTATCATACTTATGGCTGATCGATATACCCATGGCTCCAGCCTCGTTCCTCAGCAAGTGCTCTTAAGGCCACCCGTCTCATGACATCATATCGAACCACATAACCTTCGGACGTTAAGCAATGCTGGCAGAATACGTGACTCACAGTGAAGCTTGGGGTCATGTCCAGCTGATACTCAAACTTGACCTTGTACGGCTCGCTCTAAATTGAATGCGTTCTCTTGTCTCCCGACAACCATGTCTGGCTCCAAGCCACGTCTGACCTCACGTCTCGCTCATAACCAAGACTGAGCCAGTCTCGCTCCTAACTCTAGTGTCAAGTCTGAGAACTATGTTTGACCTTACAAGTGTTACTTTTACCTAAGGCTGGTCTTACTGATACTTACGTGTATATGATAACATCTGATGCCAACCTTCGCTCATAACCTGGTCTGACCTAGCAAGTCTTGCTTCCCCTGCAACAGCCCCACAACGGCTTTCACAACCTAACCATCAATTCACTAACCATAATTCACGCACGAACCCGCTCAGGTTCAGATTTTAGGCGTAGAAGTCGGTCCAAAGACAACCCAGCCGTTCATCCTCTCCTCGGTGTTGGTTGATAAAGGGTATATGGCTTCGGCTGGAGTTTGTGTATGTATAAACGTATCAAAGACGTTATATATATCTGAGCCATGAAACTGCTGCATGGTATAAGATGTTTGAGTATCTGACGTAAGAAATTGTTAATAACTGTAACGAAAGTGGTGTCGCAATTTGGATTCTCGTAAATTGTGTTATCTAGTGTTTGCCTTCACAGATCCCAGATACGGAGAGCTGACAAGCTTCTAGTAGTATAGTACGTGTGCCGTGCTCACCACATGTACCACCAGTGCGATAACCACAAGTCACAGTACGGGTGGTCAACAACTACACAGTTACGACGGGCAGGAAGTATGCAACTTCCTGCGGGCATCGGAGGCAGGCGTGCGTCTGTGGTCGGCTGGTTTGTCTGGCGCCCTCCAGACACCAGTGATGCACAGCCAGTGTTAACATGACGCCACTATGTGACGTCGACCAGACTGTGAGGCGGGCACCATAATGAACTCTCTCGCCCAGGGTGACGCACACGTCATTATCCTTCGTAAAACTCCATAAGCATGGTTCTATGAATACATCACGCATTAGGTCCTATCAGATGTAAATATGTATAATGTTATGAACCAACATACCTGCAAATAGAGCTAAATTTATCGCATATTTTAATCAGGTTATGAAAATAATGTTTCATATAAATCTGGAAATATCTAATGTAATAAACAAGGAGGCCAAAATTAATCTATGTTATCCTAGTACACACATGGGGTATTTACTTGCATGTGTTCTCTCTACACAGTTCCTCCCACAGATGAAGGCCAACAACACCAGCTTTATAAAGACAACAAGGCTCCACATCCTACCGTGTTTACCTAACCATGCGCTACTTAATTATAAATAAACATCTGTACAACCAACCTTTCAGGACCCGGTGTGGAGTGACCAGGGGTGGGGGGGCCGTCCAGCTGCTGCTGAGGTCACCGTGGACGCTCACCTGGATCTTGGCTGACTGAGTACACAACCACATGCACCTCACCTTTACTCATATAATTTACCGAAGAACAATTTAAGTCCTTTGGAATATATAATGCTAACATCTGCTATGACTTTATACAACATATGTATGGTTACGGTAAGTCATGGGTGGAAGAACGTTGCATTCCACATGACATGTACACGTTAAAGTAACTGCAACACGACCTTTACCAGGCTGTGACGGAACAAGGTCGTCATTAACATCCCGTTACATTCACTAGACATAAAACTTGTTTAACAAGACACACCAACACGACTGAGAGGAGGCACTTAAATGGCCCCACTTGCCACCGTTGCATATGATCCTGAAGCATGTCTCAGGCAGCCCACTCCTACATCTGCAAAGTAAATCTACATTTCAAGAGATGAACACTGCTCATTATACTGTTTAGGAGAACCCAAGTGCTTTCTGAACAACCCGGGGTGAATGTCGTGCTTGGAGCACAACAGAGACGCTAATGAGGGTACACCATGAGGGCGAGCTGTGCCCTGGTCACGATAGCCAAAAGAAAAAGTGGCGGCTGGATGAGGTAGGTCGTCAGTTGCTGTACGTCAGACGTTACTGCATTATACGGGTTCACCCGCCCAACTGGCTGCCTGGCCTCGCAAAGTAACTGTTCCAACTCCCAAGCATCGAATGTGGCGGACCTGGCCAGTTACTCCTGAGGCGACACTGGTCAGATTCCACCAGCAGAGAGCACTTCAGGTCAGTGTAGTGGTGGTGGAGGGTTCCCGGGGCAAGCTGGGGACAACATAAGGAACCCACCAGACTAGTCTGGCCCCTACAATACGATCCACCTCCATCTGTCGTCCAGTCATTCAACATTGTCAGGACAGGTTACCTGTGACAACCTATGGCCAAGCTCTGCTACCTTGCCCTACACTATACCTCTCTACCACTCTTCCCTCCCCCATACCCCTCCACCGCACCATACGTCCCTCTGATTACATGGCTCTTATGTCCCAAGGTCACACTAACATCAGAACACACCTGACATCACAAGACAACGAAGTGAGACACCAGCGCTGGCCCCCGGGAACAACACCAGTGTGGGAGTGTCATGTGTCTTCCCCACACACGAGTCCGCCAATCGTTGGGTTACCCTCCTCCCCCTTCATCAAGGTAACACAGTTTATCTCCCCACATAACTGCACTAAAGCTCCTTCCTTACCGGAGGCACCCTCTCCTTTCCACACGTTCCCCCAACAAATGACTTTACACACCAGTAATATAACGCGATACGCAAGAGGGCATTATCAAACCTCTAATGGGACTAAGGTCGAGTTTTCGTATACCATCACTTCACTGAGAGACTTTATGGGAGGAAGAGGAGGAGGAGGAGCCTGGCTGAGTCAGGTCTACTAGTACCGGACTAGAACAGGTAGCGCTAATGAAGCTATGTAACCTAAGGACACCTCAGGGGAACCTCTGTTGATACAAGACACTTCAACCTTCCCTGACCTGAATGGAGGGAGGGAGAAGCAGCAGCAGAAGCTGAACATGGAGCAGCAGCAGCAGTATTAGCAGCAATAGTGCTAATACCAACGGTTAAAAAAATCTAGTTCAATTCCACCAGCAGTGTGTCAGTCATGGTGTTACTGGAATAATTCTCTGGGGAATATATGGTATTATGGAATAAATAGAAGCTGACGGTAGGAGGACGCTCTCCTTGTTGTGTAACACGAGGGAAAAGCCTTAACGTAGCAGCATCGGCCATCAAGGACAGGCAGCTCTCGGTCCCCACACGCTTCACCTGGACACACAGCGGAGCGGAGTTATGGCCTGGCAGGAGGTGGTGATCAACAGGTCTCTGCTCAAATAATACTTTGTGGTGAGCGAGGATCAAGGACAAGAAAGAGAAGTGTGAAATAAACACAAGAACTAACAATAACTGGGCGACAGAAAACCAACGACAAAGAGCATGAAGAGAGATCCAACACAGCCATAAGGAACACCACTCTTCATGGGATCAGCGCCATACGATCCAACAGACATCTCCTCAACGGTCCTATGGGAAAGAACACTGGATACGAATATTCCTCTAAAGGGCAAGTCTATCGTCATTTGACGAGTGAATCTCTCCACAAGCCAGGCCTGGGTGTGAACACCAGTGACGGTGGTCCGTGCCTTATGTGGGAGGAGGCAGGCTGAAGGCCAGGCTTGAAGGACCGGAGGTTCTGGGGCTCGCCAGACACGAACACCAACCATCCTCGTACGACAACATCAACATTACAGGTCAGGGCCAAGTACCGGCTGGCTAGCAGTCTGACACACTCGTAAACTTGTTACATAACTGTAATCTGAAGCACAGGCAGCTAAGGTCACACCTGTTTCCCGCCTTCTTCATTCACTTTCTAATGCACCTATTTCTTTCCTCAAAGCACACCTGTCATGCGCCCAATTCAGTTATATCCAATCAGTACATAAATTCCTGCTGCGTAGATGCCCGGCTGTCATCACCTCCCTTGCTCCTACATTACATACGGCCAACATCCTAAAAGTAATGGGTATCCTCAACTCTCATCTTCGTCCTTAAAAAATAACATCCCGTTCCTCTCACTCCTACCACAAAGTTTACCCTCTTACTGCCTTTCCCAAGGCAACACCTCGATTCAGTACCAGTCCCTCCTACAACAGAGACCGCTGCTCTAATAAAACTGAACCTGTTGTTACAGCCTTCATCCTAAGGCAACAACACTGCTGTATTGCCTGCTCCATGAAGCAGACTTACTCCCTACGCACCCCCCCCCCCTCCTGCTGCTGTTGCTGTCTAGGTGCAGCGTCGAGCGTGCACCGTAACCGACCGCTGTGACGCCACCACCACACCAGCAGCAGCAATACGAGCAGCGGGCAACAACGTCAGCACTTGTGGAGCCAGGGCAGATCCCGCCCCTCCTGGCCCACTGCTCCCTTCCCCACGACTATTGCCAACCCTGACGTGGTAACACAAGACGTACGACGTCCCAGTACCATAATTGTATACACTATGGGCAATTGTTGGCAATATGCATACATGCAACTTGCACTATAATCCCATATGACTTCTGACAAAATAATAACCCTACAATACAGATTCTACAGCACTAGACCACCAAAACCATTACCAGACGACGAAGCAAACTCATTCACTCTAAGCAACAACTCTATCCTCCCTCCTCCCATGCTGCCCCTCATCACTCAACCCCAGGCAACCTGGACAACAGCAGGAGAGTTCGTTGTGCCCTGGGGCGGCGTGGGCCCGGGGTGGAGCCTGACCCACACACGCCGCGGCCTCAAGCAACTCCATAATCTTCCATTACACCAAATCCACAATAACTACCTGGAAAAATACACCGACGGTAAAAAATACTAGAACGATTTCGTCCTGTGACGTTAATGTATGTATGTATGCGTCAGGATACTGAAACATGACAATAATTTCACGGGCGAATGAATATTTGATGGCAGTTGCCTCAAGCTTAGAGTTAGGTATGGTTGAGATGACCGACAGACGACCAAGGCAGCCGTACTACCCACCACATACAACGCCGTCAACCACTGAAGATGAAGACTTTAATCCCAGACTGAAGGGGAAATTTCCTTATATTTAGACATCGTTTGAGCAACTTCGTAAAGTCAGATGAGACAACTCACGAACCAGACAATTCCCCACGTACTGACCGACAACAATGATGGTTTATCTGGTATCGTCTGGCGCAATGCAGCGTACACATCCCCCCCTCCCACCACCACCACCTTATAACCACAAGGCCCGACAAGCTGACAATGTAGCCTCCGCACGACCTATATGACATCATGCAAGAACAAACGACAATGGCCGGAACACTTCTGTCAATTCTTTATTTCATATTCCCATTCCTTGTGGAAGATGACGACAGAGAACTCTAAGAATCTAGGTACAAACACCAGGAGGAGGAGCAGCAGCAGGTGGGTGGCAGACAGCTTGAACAAGACGACACCCGACACCCAGGAGGTGATCCCTCCGTCCGCAGTCTGGTCTTACCTCGCCTCCCCGGGATAACTACACTTTATATGACACTTTCCTTCATGCAGTTATGACGTTGGACCTTACAGGACGAGTGGGATGGTTATCGGCGCACTACCTTTCCTCTCAGACCAGCCGTTCCCACACACAGGTCTTCTCTGTGGCCAACCCACGTAGCTATTATACCACATCTCACCAACCACTACCGCCTTCCACCACATTACATCTTCTCACTAATGCTTACCATCACCACCACACAACGTCTCACCGACATCACCACCAGTGTCCGCTGCCGGCAGCATTACGTCTCGATAACATCACCACCTCATTTCATCATTACCACCCACATTCCTGCAACCTACGGCAAGAAAAATGACAAATATTGAATACAGTATCTCAAACTTGACGCTCCTACCTACAGGTACAGAGAGAGAGAGAGAGAGAGAGAGAGAGAGAGAGAGAGAGAGAGAGAGAGAGAGAGAGAGAGAATGGGGTGAAATGACTGACTAAACCAGTTTGGTATTTGGTATTAAAGGAACGTTTCAGCATCACTGGGTAAACTGTATCTGGGATGTTCACTACCGCTGCCACGGTTGTAGCGTTCCCTCACAAGCGAGAGTCGTGTGGGCCAGGGAATGATATTAACAGCTGTGGGAAACGGACTGCAATACGCATCTGTGTCTAGAACCAATCCTATGAAACTACCAACTAAATCTACTGAATTGGTTAGTACAAACTCGTGTATGTAACACCGTCGGTAATGTGCTGGGTTAGTATTCTAACTGCAGCAGATCCTCGTGTAAGAACTAAGACTTCTGTACACGAGTGATCTGATTTTCGTTGCAATCATCAGTCAGTTTGCTGTGTGCCCCACGTTCATCCTGTGAACGGCAGCGCAGTAGGCTTACAGAGGTCTCAAAGGATCTTCGTCAGAGGCCAGTGGACAGGTAATTAAGATCAAACTGTTGCAGTCGGATCACACACAAACGTACATACAGTCAGTCTTTCATACTGTAAATTCCGACACCAGTCACGTCTTCAATGAGGGAATTGTGGCAGAGACAGGGCGAGGACCGAGTCCTGATGCTGTGGCTCCACCTGGCCGCCTCACCTGTGTCGTTCCTTCCTGACATGTAATCCCGCGGTTGGGGTTAAGGTGTGGCAGGATAGTGTTCTAATCAGGTGCATATGGAAACTGTAGTGGGGGTGGTTGCAGCAGTTTTAAGGGCTGAGAACAAAGTTCCATGTTTAATGAGGACCATCTTAACTTTGCTCAGGAAGCAGTTCTTCATAAAGGTTTGTATTGTAAATAAAATCAGCAGTTTCCCTTCCGTACCACCATCACACTAAGAGACTGTCGTCTTCCGTCCACCAGTCCCGGGATAATGTTGAAGAAATGTGCCACGACTGATGGGCTGGTGGGTTACTGAGACCCGCCAAGGATCGACCCTGAGAACCGTACAGGTTGAGATATGGTCAAGCAAGTCTGCAAAGTCTGCAGGATGGTCCTCGAGGCTGGAAAAGACAGCTAGCTGTCTGGTCTTTAAGGATGCCACTTGCTTTTGCAGGCTGTCAGAAGCTAATGTTTGGTCTAGGGAACTGACAGAGGTTATAGTCTAGTCTAGGAGGCTGACATAGGATACAGGCAGGTCAAGAAGGTTGACAGAAGCCACTGTTTAGTGCAAGAGGCTGAGAGAGGTTACAGTCTGCTCTAGAAGGCTGAGAGAAGGTGATGTCTGGCCAGCTGGAGAGTAAAGGTGACAGACTAGTCTAGGAGACTGGGAAAGGCTGCAATCTAATTTCAGAGGCCAATAGAGGCAGCAGTCTGAAAGATAAATAGAGACTGCATCACTGTCTGGAAGGCTATAAGAGGTTGAAGCAAGAAACTGAGGTGCAGAATGATGCGAGATGCAGGGCAAGGGAGTGTGGCGAGTAGACCCGCGGGTCATGATACCAGCCACACAACGGGAAGCGGCCGGCTGGTCGGCCAGACCAGAACAGACCAGGCCAGGCCATGCCAAGCCGAGCCAAGTCAGCTGAATCACCTGCTGCTACTGGCCAACAGACAGGTTGTAAGGCACACCGCCCTCACTCTCCATTACACAACCGCCCCATCATATCCAATGACCCACACGAGCGAGGAACCTCATATGATCGTCCAGACCTTCCCCTGCAACACAGCCTCAACTCCAACCAAGCAACATATATCAGCCCTCCAGGGGATAACATCACCCCAATCACTACACAACAAACATAGTTTACTCCTGTTCATACATATAATCAAGTACACCCTATACACCACGAGGCTACACACCACCCTAACATGTCCTACAAAATCCTAGTCAAACACTCATTCGTGACCCATCAGTAGTGACAACATACTTGGCTGACACAATTTCATGTCAATAACAACCAGACACAATTATCTGGAAGCTGTTAATTTCATGACACTAATCTACCAGTAACGTCAGTCAAGCTTCACTATGTAATTACTAACAGTATTACATAATGAACTCTATCATCCACGGTATACATCATTTACCAAGGCACAGAGACAAGGATCCCTCATATGATCCAGACAGCATCACACTGACCACCAACGCCTGCATCACCAGCCCACCACCCTCTCGTCTCCACCATCACCCCAGCCCTCCACCTAACGACCGTCTGCACCACCACAGGTCACCTAATTAAGCAGGTAACATTATACCATTACACAAGTGGCTCTTATCTCCAGCCTGCTACCAGACAACACCACTGCACCGTGCAGGAACCCGACACAATGACTACATAATTGCTAAAATTAACTTGCTGAGATAGATAGATAGAGAGATAGATAGATAGATAGACAGATAGATAGATAGATAGAGA
>JAUUDZ010448465.1:0-12754 GCA_032361705.1 Panulirus versicolor
GGGGGGCGGAAATTTTTGGGTATTATCTGTTACGTGCGCTGGAAATGTTTGTGTACTATCTGTTACGTGCGCTAGAAATGTTTGTGTACTATCTGTAACGTGCGCTGGAAATGTTTGTGTACTATCTGTAACGTGCGCTGGAAATGTTTGTGTACTATCTGTTACGTGCGCTGGAAACGTTTTGTACTATCTGTTACATGCGCTGGAGATGTTTGTGTGCTGCTCCGGTTGTACGCTACCTTGACAACAACAACAAATGTGTTGTGTTGTGGACACCCTTTAACTCACTGTAATAGATGCAAGCCAGGTATGGGGTACAACTTCTGTATCTATTGCATTACATGGAATTCAGGTAAGGTTTATAACTGTTGTAACAACTGCATTACATGTACGCCAGGTATGATGTACATTTGTTACAATTATTACATTAAATAAGGTATAATGTACACCTGATGTACCAATGCATTACATACGAGATGTGATATACAACTTGTAACTGTTGCATTACATATTAGCCACGTACGATGTACATCTGTTGTAACTTTTACATTACATGGATTGTACAACTGTTGTAGTTTTGTGTATAGTTAAACCACCAACCTTTACATGGAATGTACAACTGTTGTAGTTTTATGTATAGTTAAACCACCAAACCTTTGAGTTTAACGAGACATGACAAGACGAGATGTTTGTGGTTGTTTACTTCGTCTGTGGGTGATGAGTCATGCACTGGAAACATGCAGCCTCAATGGACAAGACCTTGACTAGCCAGAGGTGTAATGTATGATAATCCATCAACATTTTGTGATATATTAAATATTATTAGTAAAATTCGAAGTAAAATTAAACATCAGGTGCACCACAGAGGTAGCCGAGGGATCAAGATGAAACGCACATAGTATGAAAGGACTGGACTCTGTACTTAGGACTATATCGGTAAGTATTGCTTTTGATGCTGAGTGATGTTGTTCTGCAGCGTTGTGATTTGTTTACAGAATACGGTAACAGCAGGTGTCAGTTCTGAGGATCCCGCTACTTTAAGGAGTGGAAGGAGAACCAGGTCAGCACACCAAAGGGAAAGACTCATGACTGTAAACTTAGGGTCTTCTATTAACCGTCAGTTAACTCAATGATTGGATTCAGCCTTGTTAGTGTTTGTGTGGGAATACTACCAGATCTGTTAACTTTTTTTTTCTTAATGAGACATACTGTAGTTGAAATATAACATCATTAAGAGTACTTGTTGTATTATGCCACATGGTGAAGAATATGCACTGAAAGTTGTAGCCTTCAGTTGGATGAGTTAACACGCTCAATACAAGATCTGAACACAAACAGACACAGTAAACTAAAAATGAATGGAAACGTGAGATCATGACGATGAGATTTTTGCAAAAATTGAAAAGATGGTAAATTTTGCCAGTACTGCCTTACTTGATATTGTACATTAAAGTAGCTGGCAATATAAGAAAGTAAGTTAACTGATGATAATATATGCATTTTAATTCTGTATTGCTGCAAACTGTGAATATTTTGTTTTGCTAAGCTCACATAGCTGTTAGAGAATACCATAATTTCAAGTATTTTATTGTTTTGCACAATATTAATAAAGTGATTTAGCATATCAGGGATCATGTGGAGTTCATTAACAAAATATTGGATTACTCATGTAGAATAGCGACAAAACCTATAAAACCTCATGTAACCTTTACCCAGTAGCCAAAATTAATATATTTTACTAAAGTTTGAAGTGTTTGCTGCTGGGATCACATGACTGCTTAATGTATTGCCCGTTTGTTGACATGCAGCACCAACTTTGTGGTGCACAGCCATGGATGTGATGCATATTTCAAGCAGAATATTGAAGGAGGGTGAATGATGTGATGTACAGGGGTCAATATGTTATCATTGGACTGAATCAGGGCATGTGAAGTGGCTGGTGTAAATCATGGAAAAGTTTGTGATGCCTGGTTGTGAAATTGTGGACATGGATCTATGGTTTTGATGCATTACACATGACAGCTAGAGAATGGATGTGAGCAAATGTGGCCTTTCTTTCTTCTGTTCCTGCTGCTACCTTGCTAAGGTGGGAAATGGCAGTCAGGTCTGAGAAAAATATTACTTACTCATACTTTAATAAACCCCACTTTTTGCCTATAATAGTATCACCTCAGTAGATATTGTTTAAAGAAATATGATACTCAAAATTATTAGTAGACTGGGACTCCTACATTATAACATGTCTCTTTCACTAGCTCAATTGCAATCATCTTGGATTTTGGTGATTTTGATGGATTTTAATGGTCTCATTGTTTAGAGAGATCCCCTAAAAGATTAGGGTGGATTCTGAACGTTCAGTACTCTGTTTTGATTGGCCTATAGGCTGTGTCCATTATTTTGTCATCTTACAAGGCCTTTACTCTCTAATACTTCTCACTTGGATGATAACTGAAGATGGTGTAAGAGATGTTTTATCTCTTATTTTGTACTCAGACTTATGAAGATTATTAAATTCCCTTATGATTTAATACAGCATCACTTACTCATATAAGAATACATTTTAATATAAAAATTGTTTTCTTCAGACATTGGGTGGTATTACATCTTGGTTAATAGTTCTCTACTTTCTCATCGCAGAAGACACCTATACCAGCCAGTCAACAGGTAGGGTTGATATGGTGTGTATCACCATGATATGTGTGTTTCAGTGATCACTTTTTCATCACAAAAGTCACAGAGAAGTTAACCCTTCTCACATAGATGATACCAACCTATGATAAATGGGAAACAGCCCAATAATAAGTAATAAATGGTTTACTGAATTCAGGAATCCATTTCACTGAATATACACAGTTGAGATATTACAAAACTGGGAGGTCATAATAGTAACTGGTTAACTAATCATAAAAGAGCTTAAGATCAAGGTAAGGATGAATACTAATATGCTTTGGATAATCTCAGGAGTGAGGCACATCTACTTAGTCAAAGTGGCTGATATACAGGAAGTTTTACAAAGTATATACTATGGTTTATACATTATGCATTTTGTGATAAATAGTTGAACTTTACGTGATGAATAGTTATGCATTGATTGAGTTAGAGTAATGAAGTAGTGTTGTGTTTGTTGGGGATGAGTAGAGGTTGCTGAGGCATGATGCAAGGGTAAGTTCTTTATTTCTGTTAGGGGTTAATGGTTAGTTATGGAATGGTTTGGATGGGAAGAATCCAGTGCTGTTGTAAAGAACTGAGGGCTGAACATATTGAGGTAGGATTACATTGACAGGATCTTTGTTTTATTGTGTAGGAGTTGAGAGTTTGTCGTTGCTGGTCTGTTGGTTATTGTTCTGAGTGCTCTGCTTTGTGTGGTTTGCATTTGACTTAGTGAATGACAAAGCAGGTTTGGCTTAGTTAAGAGTGGAGTGGCTGAATTGTTTATAAAAGACACTAAAAAGGAACTCTTTCGTGTTCAGATCTGTTAGCAATCAGTGTTCTAAGGTAGTTTGTTTTTTCTTGCTTTTTTTGATGATTATAATTAGTGGTGTTTGAATTGAGTGCCATGTGTATGATACCCAGATTAGTTGTAAAGTTACAAGGGAGCAACTGGCCACTCAAGTTGATGGGATGATGTGGGTGGGTTTTGTGTCTGTCTGGGGTCAAAAGGGAGACTGAAGACTTCTCTGGAGGTGCACACATTCAGTTTGGGATAACCCTGTATTCCAGATGAGTAATAAAGTGTTGTATATATGTTTCTGCTTCTGTGGTGTCATGGAGAAACAATTGCTCCCTGTTGAACTCCACTGCATAGGCTTAGGATTTTAGAGGTGAAGCCATTGTGAATGACTCTGGCTTGGCATCCAGATATGGAATCAGCCAACTACTGTACTTTTTGTCATTGTTGTGGAAGATGGTGTCAAGTGTCGTCTGTGTGAGGATATCTTGGGTTCAGTATCAGATGCTTTGTTGATGTATATTGCCACTAATACTGTGCAGGAAAGGTGTCAGGGGAAACCATGGAAATGTCTGAGGGGCTTGGCCATGGATAGGGGTGCATTATATATGACTGGTAGAGAGCAGACATAAGCAAGGGAGGCTGTTCTTTGTCTGATCCTAGTCCTTTCGTGCTTTGCAGGAAATGCTAAACTAGTATAAACAAAAATCATTGTTCTGAAGGTATGTAATTTCACTGTGAAGTTTTATTTGCAGATGTTAAAGTATCAATCAGAATTCCAAAAGTAATCATGTGTTAGTCCGTTGTTTTCACTCAATTTATTATGACTAGTATACGGTATGCCTCTGTAGTTCAGTTTGAAATGCGAAACAGGTTCAAAACATTTTCTAAAGACAACTGCCTTGTTTCAGATGCTGAGTGAAGCTACATCTCAACCCTACGCATTGAGCCAAAAGTGATAATGTCTAGTGTAGAGGAAAACTTTTCAACTGAGAAATATAGGGAATTATGTTCTCAGGAGGATCATCTCCAGAGGTGTATGCTTTTTCACAGTGGTTTGGAAAAAACTGGCAGAACTGAAATTGGGAAACTGTTTTCATGTCAGAGAAATCTTCACAAGTATCTCCTTATACAGAGTGTAGAAAATATTGGGCTTGAGAAAAAATTTATTTGTGATGAATGTGGGGAACTGTTTCCACATAATGATGTTCTTAAAAGACATGCGCTGGTGCACAAGAGAGTTAAAAAGCTTGGATGTGATGAATGTGGGAAATTATGTATGCATAAAAGTCATCTTAATCAACATTTGCTTGTGCACAGTAGTAAGAAAAAGTTCGAATGCAATGAGTATGGGAAACTGTTTTTGCAGAAAAGTGAACTACAAAAACACTTGCCTGTGCACACTGGTGTGAACAAATTTGGATGTAAAGAGTGTGGGAATCTGTTTTTGAGGAAAAGTGATCTTCATCAACATTTACTTGTGCACAGCGATGTGAAAAAGTTTGGATGTGATGAATGTGGGAAACTATATACACATAAAGGTAATCTAAATCAACACTTGCTAGTGCACAATGGTGTAAAAAAGTTTGGATGCGATAACTGTGGGAAACTGTTTTTACGGAAAAGTGAACTACAGAAACATTTGCCTGTGCACAGTGGTGTGAAAAGATTTGAGTGTAACGAATGTGGGAGGCTATTTTTGCGGAAATTTGATCTTCAAAAGCATTTACCTGTGCATGATGGCGTGAAAAAGTTTGGGTGTGATGAATGTGGAAAATGTTTTTTGCGAAAAAGTGATCTTCAACAACATTTTCTTGTGCATAGTGGTGTAAAAAAGTTTAGATGCAATGAATGTGGGAAACTTTTTTTTCGGAAAAGTGACATTCAGAAACACATGCCTGTGCACAATGGTGTGAAAAACTTTGGATGTGATGAGTGTGGGAAATTGTTTTTGCGCAAAGGAGATCTTCAACGACATGTGCTTGTGCACAGTGGTGCGAAAAAGTTTGGTTGTGATGAATGTGGGAAACTTTTTTTTCGGAAAAGTGATCTTCGAAAACATTTGCCTACACACAGTGGTGTGTAAAAGTTTGGCTATGGTCAATGTAGGAAACACTTTCTACTTATGGGTAATTAGGTGAGACATTTGATTGTGTTAAGTAGTGTGAAAATACTTTTAATATGATGTAGAATATATTGGCAGTATCTACTTCCCTGTATTCATATATCACATGAAGTTCCATTCTTTCTAAATCACGTTCCTGTTGCAGTCTGTACAAAAGCTTTCCAGAATAAACATAATGTTTGTTCTACTCCTGGAATATTAACTCTCTCTAGACACTGTATGGTGAAAGAAACTTATATAAGGAATGAGGAACCTTACCAACATATATCTGAACATTGTGGTAAGGGAAACAGTTGTATCATTGGATTTACCAAGAGGATGATCTTCAGAAATATTAATTTATACAAAGTGATACATGGAAAGCTTATGTGGCAAGCTGCTTTTGCTAATGAATAATTTCCAAAAATTATTTCTTGAGTGTAGTAGCAACGTTAAACTATTTTCATGAGCTGCATGTGGGAAAACTACAAATAAAGTCTCAAGAGGACTGTGAGGTATGGAAGATATAATTAGGAAAATCTTTGTGGAAAAAGAAAAAAATGTTTTAATGAAAAGATTGATCCACAAACAAAGCAAAGTGAAACACCAGATATGAAAGAATGACTCATGTAAGAAAAAGGAGAGAAACAGTAAATAAATAAGCCAGCTGTTGTTGACTGATGCTACAAACAAATATAAACTTCATAGATGTTTTCCTGTTTCATAAATTACCTGACTGTAGAGAAATATTTATACATTTTTATATTGAAAATACAATTCATTAGGGACTTGGTCTGATTGACCGTAAATTTTTGTTGACTGAGCTCTTTAAGGGTTATTGTATTTTTGTATGATGAAGATTAGAAATGTTAGGATGTGATGTTCAAGTTAAGTGTTTCTTTCTTTGAAAAACTCCAGATATGTATATAGATCATCACCTCTTGTATTTTCACTTTCTAAAAGCTTGAATTGACACATTACATCCATCATACACAAGCACACACAAGAAAATAAGCCCATTCACTCAAGAGAAACAGCCTCTGCTAATAATAGTGCACTTAGAAAACTGACTGTCATTGACAAAAGCTTGTGCCAGGGATGGACCTTGTGGATATTTGCACATCCACAAAAAACACTATAGGAAGGAATAGTTCTAGAGATGTAAATAAGGGCAAATGTATACACATTTAAGAAATATTACTGGAAAATTGTGCTGAGGTACAATCCTGCCTCTTTGACAGCTGTCATATGGAGACCACTGGAATAGATATTCAGAAAACTAACAAATGACTACCTTCAAAGGAGAAAATACTTGACTGACAGAGAACTTGGTTTCAGGGAAGAGATGTTGTGTCACCAGTCTCCTAAACTTTTATGGCAGGGTTAGCTTAGTCTCAGATCAAAGAGATGGATGGACAGACTAATCCACCCTATGACTCACTTCTGCTTCCATGGTTTGTCTGATCTCTATTTTGTGGAGGCAAGGGTGAAGATTCATATAGGTTTTCCGAAGAGAGGGGAAACAATATAGATGAGAAGAGAGTGGTGAGAGTAAGTGAAGAAATACCAGGGGCGATTGACTATAGAATGACAAAAAGTGAGAGTAAATAAAGTGAGGGGAGTCAGTGAGAAATGGGAGGTATTTAGGGAAGAATTGCTGTCATTTGTAGGATATGCACGTGAAAGATGGGAGGTGAGCAGATTAGAAAGGGTGGTTAGTGGTATGATAAAGAGGTGATGTTGTAAGTAAAAGGGAAAATAGAGACGTTTGGGCAGCACATATAGGGAAGGTTGCAGTTGACTAGGGGATGTATAAGAGAAAGCAGGATGAGGTCAAGAGGTAGATGTGGGGGATGAAAACAAGGACAAATGAAAGTTGGGGTGAGGGAGTATCAGTAAACTTTACGGAGAATATGAAGTTCTGGAAGGAGTTTGAAAGTATGCAAAAATGAAAAAAATTGATAACAGTGAAAGTGCAAAAGGGGAAGTGGTAATAGGTGGTAATGGAGTGAGTATTTTGAAGGACTCTTGAATGTGTCTGATGATGGGGGTGGCAGATGTAGGATGTTTGGATTGAGGTGGTGTGCTAAGTGAGAGTCATGAGAGTGGTTTGGTGAAGAGAGGGGAGGTAGTGAAAGCCTTATGTAGGATGAAATGTGGCAAAGCAGTTGGATTGGATGTTTTTGCAGTTGAATTTATTAAGAAAGGGGGTGATGGGGTTGTTGACTTATTGCTAGGATTTTCAATGTATGGATCATGGTGGGGTGCCTGAGGATTGGTGAAATGCATGTATAGTCCCATTGTATAAAGGCAAGTGTTCAAATTAAAGAGGTATAAGTTTGTCGAGTGTGCTCAGTAAGTTGTATGGAAGGGTCTTGATTGAGAGGGTGAAGATGTGTACAGAACATTAGATTGAGGAGGAGCAGTGTGGTTTCTGAAGTGGAAGAGGATGTGTTTACTTTGAAGAATGTGTGTGAGATACATGTTGAGAATCAGATGGATTGGTATGAGGCATTTATGGATATGGATATAGAGACACCTAGTGGAAGGTCTTAATATCATACAGCATGGGAGGAAAGCTCCTGGAATCAGTGAGAAGTTTTTATCAAGGGTGTACGGAAGAGAAGAGAGTGAATGGTTCCAAGTTAAGGGTGGTATGTAGCAGGGAAGTGTGTTTTTACCAAGGTTTTTGATTTGTTTAAGGATGAGTTGGTGAGGGAGGTAAATGTGAGAATCTAGAAAAGAGGGAGGAGTATGAAGTTTGTAGGTGATGAAAGGACCAGGGAAGTGAGAAAGTTGTTGTTTACTGATGATACAGCACTAGTGGCAGATTCAAGAGAGAAACTACAGAAGGGGTGACTGAATTTGGAAGTGTGTGTGTGAAAGTAGGAAGTTAAGAATAAAAGCAAGGTTATTAGGTTTAGCAGGGTAGGACAGGTTAGCTTGGGTGTGAGTGTGAATGGAGATGAATTGGAGGAAGAGAAGTGTTTTAGATACCTGGGAGTGGATATGACAGTGAATGGAACAATGGAAGTAGGTCATAGTGTGGATGAGGGGCTAAGGTTCTGTGAGCATTGAAGAATGTGTGGAGAGATCGTTATCTGGGAAGGCAAAAATGTACATGGTTGAAGATATAGCAGTCCCAACAATATTATGTGGATTGGAGGCATGGGCTCTCAGTAAGGCTTTGTGGAGGAGGATGGATATGTTGGGAATGAAATCTTTTAGGACAATATGTGGTGTGAGGTGGTTTGATTGAGTAATTGATAAAACGGTAAGATGATAAAAGGTTGAGAGAGAGGTGTGGTAATATAGAGAGTGTGCTTAAGGGAGCTGAAGAGGAGGTGCTAAAATGGTTCGGACATATGGAGAGAATGAGCGAGGAAAGGTTGACAAAGAGAATACATGGTTCAGAAGTGGAGGGAACAAGGAGAATGGGAAGACCAAATTGAATATGAAAGGATGGAGTGAAAAAGATTTTTATTAACTTGGGCCTGAACATGCAGGAGGGTGAAAGGGGTGCATGGGATAGAGTGAATTGTATTGATGTGGCATACTAGGGTCGATGTGCTGTCAGTGGACTGATCCGGGGTATGTGAAGTGACTGAAGTAAATGATGGAAAGGTTTGTGGGGCCTGGTTGTGGATAGAAAGCTGAGGTTTCATTGCATTACAAATGATAGTCAGAAAATGAATGTGAGCAGATGTTGCCTTTCTTCATCTATTCCTGGTGCTACCTCATTGATGCGGAAAATGGTAATCAACTATGAAAAAGTTTTTGCTGAAAAATTTTACCCTTGATAATTATGTAGAAGGTTGATGAATTAACTCATGCCTTTAACTGTATACTTTTTTTTTTTAGTTTAATTGTTTATGAATTAAAAGAAATGTAAAACTAAATATGTGGCATTATGATTTTGCAATTTTCAAAATATTTTTTCTGTGGTATGAAATTTTCTGCCCAACCAACATGGATCTAATTTTACTGATAAGTTCATTATCAGTTAAAAGAAATTCAGAAAAGTTGCATGGTAAATTATTGTTTTTTTTGTTTTTTTAAGGTTATCCTTACATGAACAGTAGCACCAATGCAGTTTGTTGGTTAGTTCAGATTTAGGTCTATTGATAAAAGGGTCATTAATGCCATCATCATCAAGTTTTAACACCTGCAAAATTCCTTCCTGAAAACATCATCTCACCACCAAAACCTTTTCCTGGGGTGATGGTCTTGGGTTACATGTAGTACCTCTATCTTAGGAGGTTATCTGTATATCCAAAGGTCTTCCTTGGTTGACCAGGGATAAGTTTTGGTGGTGAGATGAAATTTTCTGGGAGACCATAAGCGGTGGGAAGCAACCACCTGACTGTGCATTCTGAGTGCCCAGTGTGCCTAAAAAAGTTATGTGTGCCCACATTTTCTTGCTTCCAGATGAGGCTCACAGCCAGGAAGGGTAAAGATCATTTCCTAAAGATAGCCTGAGGCACACTGAGTCAGGTTGTTTGTGCTTCACTGTTAGTGACCAGATGTATGTGATTTCACCCTGAAAGTGTCACATGCTTGTACTTGCAATAAACCCTAGCCATATGTCACTTTTAAGTATTTATAGGGCGGACAAGTTTTTTGTGGATGCTGTATAACATCAAATAAAGACCTGAAAATTTTGTTTAGATGCTCAAGACAATTGTAACGTCATTGTTTTCCTCAGTGTACATTGGCCAGTGCAAACACACTTTTCTACTGTAAGCACTCAATGGTGCCTGGGTCTTGGGATTAATAATATTATGGTGTGGTTTTGGTCTTGAGACTGGTAACATTATGATGTGACCTGGGGTTTTGAGACTGATAATATTACGGAATGACCTGGGTTTTAACACTGACGACATTATGATGTGGCCTGATTCTTGAGACTGATAACATTATGGCATGGCCTAGGTTGTGAGATTGACAATATTATAATGTAGTTTAGGTCTTGAGATTGACAACATTCTAGTGTGGCCAGGGTCTTGTGATTGATGATATTATGGTGTGGCCCTGGTCGTAAGGCTGATATCATTGTGGAATGGCCTTGGTCTTGATACTGTTAACATATCGTGTGGCCTAGGTCTTGAGACTGATAATGTGGTGTGGCCTGGGTCTTGAGACTGATAACATGGTGTGGCCTGGGTCTTGAGACTAATAACATGGTGTGGCCTGGATCTTGAGACTAATAATGTTATGGTGTGGACTTGTTCTTTAGACTGATTATGTTGTTGTGGCCTTTTGGAAAATGGTAACACTGCCTGGAATAGAATATTCATTTATGGACTGATATGGTTTCACTTCTTTCACATCTGTTTTTTAAGTGATGAATTTACCTGTATTATGTCTATTCATCTGTTTTCCTTGATATCAGTTAATCAGGCAGTCTGTCTGAGTTTGTGTGAATTTTTCTCTCTGTCATACTCCACCAGAATAATGTTTTCCTTCTTTACATCACCTTATTATTAATTTCATTTTTCTCATGATGAATACCTGTGAATCATCATAAAGTCTTTATGAATGTATGTTACTTTTAGTGTTCAAAATTCATATGAAAGGCTTGATTTTGTAACATAATCGTTTGTGATTATTATTTCTGAGTCGCATGAGTGTTATTACAGAAAATCACTCTGATATCATATTTCGTTTCTGGTGGTCATGGTGTGGAGTTAATTGAAATTTATGGAATAATCTCACTTTCAAGGCCTTATATATTACCAGAGAAACACAGATTTGGTGTTGCATGAGATTACACTACAAGTGAAAAGTCACCTTTGGCAAGGCATTAACATTGGTAGTGCAGTCAGGTAAAAGAACCATCAATTCCCTGCTACTGGAAGTATTGCAGCCCTGGGCTGCAGGGGCCCTTAGAAGGAAGGTCCTGAGCAGTACCAAGACTCTTTCGTAGAAAGGGATCCTGGGACACATTTTAGGAATAAGAATACTGCCCATGTGTTCCCTGCCTGTCATAGAAGGCGATTAAGAGGTGTGAGAGCAGGTGGCTGAAAGTACTCCCTTCCTGTGTTACTTTTCAAAAGAAGGAACAGAGCCAGTAGCCAAGTGAAAGATTTTCCCTCTTTGGCTTGGTTGTCTGTTCTTAATGCTACCTCACTTGTGCAGGAAATGGCAAATATGTATGAAAAAAATATATATATATCCCTGGGAATAGGGGAGAAAGAATACTCCCCATTTATTCCCTGCATGTCATAGAAGGCAACTAAAAGGGGAGGGAGTGGGGGGCTAGAAATCCTCTCCTCTTGTTTTCAATTTTCCAAAAGAAGGAACAGAAAAGGGGGCCAAGTGAATATATTTCCTCTAAGGCTCAGTCCCCTGTTCTTAACACTGCCTCACTGGTGAGGGAAATTGCAAATATGTTTAAAGAAAAATAAATGTGTGTATATGAGTGGATGGGCCATTCTTCATCTGTTTCCTGGTGCTATCTCGCTGATGCAGAAAACAGCAGTTAAGTTTATTAAAGTACAATGAAATTATTATCATTACTATTATTATTAGTATTATTGTTATGGAAGTAGCCTAATCATGTTCATACTAGCCCAAATATAGTATGAAGCCGCCCAAATAATAGCAAGTATTGGATTAGAAATTTAAGTAGCGTGTAGCCTTCACAACCATCCACACGAGGTGACTTGTCACCAGCCAGGTAACCATCCACACTAGGTGACTTGTCACTAGCCATGTAACCATCCACACGAGGTGACTTGTCACTAGCCATGTAACCATCCACACGAGGTGATTTGTCACCAGCCAGGTAACCATCCACACTAGGTGACTTGTCACTAGCCATGTAACCATCCACACTAGGTGACTTCTCACTAGCCATGTAACCATCCATATGAGGTGACTTGTCACCAGCCAGGTAACCATCCACACTAGGTGACTTGTCACTGGCCGTGTAACCATCCACACTAGGTGACTTCTCACTGGCCATGTAACCATCCACACTAGATGACTTCTCACTGGCCATGTAACCATCCACACGAGGTGACTTGTCACTACCCATGTAACCATCCACACTAGGTGACTTCTCACTGGCTGTGTAACCATCCACACTAGGTGACTTCTCACCAGCCATGCAACCATCCACACGAGGTGACTTGTCACCAGCCAGGTAACCATCCACACTAGGTGACTTGTCACTGGCCGTGTAACCATCCACACTAGGT
>JAUUDZ010448476.1:0-12754 GCA_032361705.1 Panulirus versicolor
GAGTCATCAAGGTTTCTCCTTAATAGGCATTTGACAAAGAGTTTGAATGCATTTTGATTTGCCAGTATTATAGATTTCACTAAATGCTGCACAATCATGTAGATGTCTTGTGCTTTAACCACATAAATACACTGTAAGCTTGAAATAGATAAAGTTTGGTAAACAAATGTTACCTGTCCCATAACTTTTAGTGCATGCTCAAGGCTTCCTTATGTAGTTACAGTTTGGAAGTTAAATAGCATATTTGAGGGGCACATTATGACTTACAAAGATAGTGGGGAGATTGTGACCATGTTTGAAGGAAAGGCAAATAGATGGAAATATACAAGTATTGATTTTGTTTCATAATAAGCCTTTACATGGTTATGAAATATAAGTGCACCTCAAGGTGTCATTGCTGTTGGACCTTTTTAATTTTTGGGTTATTTAACACTGGTGATAGCATGAACTCGAGCAAGCCGATCCATATGAGAGTGAATAAAAGTATCTCAAGATGGGTAGATGTAGCCTCTCTATATATCAACATATTTTGCTTATATTGGTAGATGTCATCACTTAGAAGACTGAGAGATGCTAGAAAATGGAGCTTTCTCATTCTCTGGAAGAAAGTATGAATGAGACAGAAATGTATATTTTACCATTTCATGCACAAGTATATGAGTGGATTTGGGTGCAAGTGGAACAGTAGTATAATATTCCTTATAGTTTATGCAGATAAAATGTAAATCATTTGTATTATGAGTTTGTGGGATCTACTTATGAAAAATAATCTCAGTTGCTGTACATCTTGAGATCAGTGGATCTTTCACTTCAGTTTATATTTGTCATATATTGAATGAATGTCTGCAAGAAAAACAGAGTAGTAAACAGTGGAAACTTTCAAAAATGCAAGATGTCTCATTTTTTTGATAGATTGGAGATCTGTTTGTATACCTTATTACCTACAACTTAATAGTATGGCTACTGTGCATTTTGAATATAATGACATAGTTTAGTAAAAGGACCCTTCCTGAATGATGGCAAGAACTGAGTTAGTATAAAAGTTCGATTTCAGGAAAGGATGGTTTGGGAAACTAAGGCATAATACTTGAGAAGTATTGATAAAAGGCTTCATTGATTTATATCTGGTGAAGATGCAGTGGAAGCCCAATAAATGACTAAATTTAAGATTCCTGCATATTGCATTATTATGATTATTGTACTGAATGAATGCTCAAGATCTGTTATTATCAAGAAATGTAACAAACATCACTGTCTGTATATCCTGGTACTGCCACTTTTTAATTTCTGTGTAGTATCCATGGATTCTGGTAAAGTTTTTGCCTGAGTAGTTACCAGGCTTTAGATGCAAGACTTTGTAGTTAATGTTCCTTTTACTATGAATCCTAACAGGAAAGTGTTGAAGATAGTCTTGAGGCATGAATGAACCCTTTACTGGAAAACATTTGGTATTTCATTTGACTTAATTTCACACCTTCAATGTTGATATTACTGTTAATGAAGCATAACCTTGATGTATGTGCTGTTATTCAATGAAAATTAAGAGAGGATGGATGTTTAGTATTTGAAAAAATTTTTTTTTTTTCCAAGTAAATTAGTATGCATACAGGATATGGAAAGTTAGCTGAATTATCATTTAGAGAGAACTTGCCATTACCACAGGATTTTCAAATCAGTCTGAATAAACATTACTTTACCAGAAAGCTGTATTGTTGTGCATGCCAATAAAACAGCTTTGGTCTGATGTGTAACTCTAGGAGAAATTATCATATTTATACTATGAGTCATTGTCATTTACAACACTGAAACTGAATGATAGTAAAGTTTTACATAAAATGAGAGCATATTCCACGACAGTATGAAAACAGCATTTACAATTTTGAGTTTTCCACTGCTCAGAATGTTTATTGATCCTTTCATGATTTTTTTGCAAGACTCCCATGCATGCATTTGGGTCGTGTGTATTTTTTGTATTCCATTTGCTGTCCCAGTCCCACTGTTATAAAAGATATTTGCCAAAATCCTTCTGGTTTTATTAAACTCTAAATTAAAGAATATTGGAATTGTTTGGTATGGTGTTGGAAAGCACCTACCTTCCAGTCTTTTGACTAACTTCTTTTGAGTGGAAGTAATGATGTTTGGTTCATTAATCTTTTATGTTACCTTTGTTGAGGTAAGGTTTGATATTAATATTACTGATTCCTGCATGTGAAATGAAATGTTCAGATGATTACAGTATTGAAGAAAAAGGTCAAATGACTTATTTTTCCTCCATTTTCTTGCATTAAGAAATTAATGACAGAAGTATTATTTCATATTTAACCAGTAATGTTGCCGTGAAAAAACGTTCTTAATTTTTATCATGATTTTTTTCAAACTGAAATAAGATATAAACAGATAATGATAACTACATAATCAGATATATGGGACACAATGAGTCATATGCAGCTGCAATGAAAGGCAATTACTGAATGAAGATAATTCACAGTAAGGGTGTTAATGGGATCTGCCTGCAAGAGGATATACCATGAGTCACATTTGGCAAGGTTGAATCATTTAGAGTAAAATTTCATCAGATAACTCATTATACTTCACAAGAGTCCATATTTCCCTGCTATTGGAAGCAGCACAGCCATGGGTTACAAGGAAAGGCAACATGAGGTGTGAGAAGGTGTTGACTGGGTAAGAAGAAATGATAGGGTATGAGAGAGGTATTATGTTGGCAAGTTTGCATATGGTAGGGATTTTGTTGTAAAGCGATGAGTGCTTGAAGATATCTGTAAGTGCTCGGATTGTTAATGAGCCAAAGTGTTTTATGTAAAGGTCTGATTTGTTGTCAGGGTCAGCAACAGTAGCTTTCTTTGTTTTAATTGCACTTTTTGTATCTGTGGATGGTTGTCTCTGTATGTATTTTACCTTGGTTTTTCATAAACTGCCTGCTTAAGGGTTTAACAGATTTCGGATTTAATGGGCTGGGCGAATAATAATACTTTAAATAATAATAAAAAATCTCAAACGGCACACCATAAGCATTTCATATCACACTTGTTTCTGGTAGTATGGGGTATATTAGCTTTGTTTTGGTCTCGCTCTACCTCAAGTTATTGTAAGGTCAAGTTGTATACAGGGAATTGTGACTATTTATTAAATAATTATGCACTCCTTACAATTCAAAATGGCAGAAAGTGATAGAGGAGTTAAAAGAAAGTGTCTGAACTGTATATTGTATTACAAAATGGCCCTTAGGTTACATTCTCGACTGAACAAACCCCTTGTTAAATTGATGGTTTACTGTATGTAATTATTATTATTATTATTATCATTATTATATACATGGGAAACCAAGGGAAATGTGGAGGGATGGAGTGAAAGATATTTTGAAGGCATGGGGCCCAAAGATGCAGGAAAGTGTATGGTATCTAGGTGATAGAGTGAAATGAAATGGTGTGGTTTATAGATGAAATGCCGTCACTGTACTGATTACATGAAGTGATCAGGGGAAACCACAATGGGGCCTGATTGTGGATAGGGGGCTTGGTGCATTATACATGACAGCTAGACAGTGGATGCAAGTAAATGTGGCTATTTCTTTATCTGTTCCAGGCACTACCCATTAACATGGGAAATGCTGAACGTTTGAAAAAATATACATACATACTTGATATTTATTATAGGACAATTGTACAGGCATAACTAAAACTCTGAAATGTACATATTGAAATATATCGAGTCACATATCAAAAAATTTTACGTCAAAATTGGTCCAAGAAATCCTTTCTACCATTGAAAAACTGATATAATGCCAGAAATCTAGTAAATAAGACATATTCTGTATAAGTGACAAAAAGAATATTATAACAGTTGCTAACATCAGTTGTAGCCTTAGTTGACAGTAAAACTGTTGTGAATGCCACCAATACAAAACAGGAGTGCTTAGTGCATGTTACAAAATGCAGAAAGGATAGTAAAGTAATTTCCTGAGGAACAAAAATTTTTCTACTGCCACTGACAGAAGTCAAATTATGACCTGAAGGTAATGACACTGCAGTATAACTAAAGTCACATTAAATATCTAAAGGGTTAACATGAGAAATGAAGAAGAAAAAAATTCTGGTGACTGATAAACTTTCACACCTTCCCCACCATCCCAGCCCCCACACGTGAAACACTTCTAACCCATCTTCCAAAGAGCACTCAGGCATATTTTTGAAATCGCTCAAAAATCAACCACAAATTGTACAATACAATTAACAGGGTAATCATGAAAAACCTACACTGAAGCCACCCTGACAAAACTGTTTTCCCTCCCTCCAATCAGAATAATGAGAGGTATGAAATTAAGAACCTTACAGTAAGAGAAATATAACTAATGAAGTAAATGTTTAATGTATGCAGAAGTAAAACTAAATACTGCTGTGTTGTACTGTTGCCAGTTCTGCGAAACACTGAACTTTATAGCTTTACAGCTTTAAGAGACGAAGAGAAAGGTATATGGTAATATATGACTGACAACAAATAGAGGGTATAGAGACAGATCCTAAATGTGATTGTGACTCAGTCATCAAATCATAGGTGACACCTATGTAATGCTTATGTAATGCAATACCAGAACTAAGAAATTTACGTGGAGTGATTAAAAACCATTTAAAATAAGCTAGACTTATGAGTGAAAACAATAGATAAACCCAGAATAAACAATTATGCCAGGGGAATAGCTGCTGAAAAAATTGAATTATGCAATTAGAAGGGTACATGATGAGTGACGGTTAAGTGGAATATAAAACAAACAGGTGTAATTACCAATATATCCATCAGTAATTACTATTACACTCATGGGACCTCAACTCTTGAATATTCTCTACTATCATACAACTTTTTCAATTTGTATATGCTGTCTACATTAACCCTGTCCTCAGTTACCTTATTTCATTCATTCACCATTTTTATATAAATGTACTTTTTAAATTTTTTCAACAAGATTCTTGTTTAGCTTATGCTATGTCCTCTGGTTGCTATATCGCTACACCTCTTGAAGAACTATTCTAAAACTTTAAAAGGTGTAATCAGGTTATCCCTCATTCTTCTTTCTTCCAAAATTAGAAAATTTAAAGCCTCTAGCCTGTCACTTTACCTGAGATCTCTTAATTCTATCACATGCTTGTGAGCCTCCTCTGGACCTTCTCTATCAACTCTTTGAGCTTCTTTAGGTGCTTTGACCAAACTTGAGAAACATCTAATTTTGGCATTTTGTATAACATGAACATCTAGCTAAATAGTTCCTTATTCATATATTTGAAAGCTATTTGCCAAGAGACAATTTGTCTCCTTAATGATGCTCCTAATGTAGGACTGTGGCAACAGGGTAAGGGACAATATTGACTCCAAAGTCTTCTCACACACAATCCTGTCACTTATTTCCAACCAGATGATAAATCATATTATGTGGTGAGTACAACGACACACTAACCCTGCCAGCATGGCAAAATCTCATCTTAGGTACTTGAAGGTAGGTAAGTACTCCACTCCTACCAACATTTAAAACTCAGACCCTAAATAACTCTTCTGCAAAAGGCCTTAACAACATATTAAGCTTCTACATATAACAGTGACCCTACATCAGTTCAAGTACTTACCGACATCTTTAATCACTCATAACTACATGACAATATTCTCACACACCTGGAAATTTGCCATCTCTATACCCATCCTGAATCTCTCCAAATCCCCTAGTTCCCTTTCTTCTTACTTCCCGACATCAATGTTAACACCAATATCCAAAGTCATCAAAAACTGGTCTACAACATAATCAAAAAGTCCAACTTTCACCCACGAAGGACAGCTTGCTTAAAGACCACACAACACATCATGTACAGCTTTAACTATCCACATTCCCTCTGTCACACAATACTAGTGGCAGTAGATATCAGCAAAGCATTCAATGCCATTCACAAACATTTCTTCTCACAAATGATTCTTTATATCACCCTCCAAACAAATGACAAAAAAATAGTTGGCCAACTTCACAGCCAGTTGCCAAACCAGTCATTCACAAAGGCTTAACTTCTAACTTCCAGGGAGCAGGTCTTTTAACACTTATTTAATCCCTACTTCACCGAACTCCCTAAAAAAAAAAAGTGTGAAGGTCCTCACATATATGTTAACTTCACATTTAGATCACTGCACCCTGACACCACACAAACTACAATACACATGAAGTGATACATCATGCTATTAGAACAATGACATACACAAAACAGAATATTTGCATTCCAGAAGAAATCCACTATCACCCTCTTAACCCCTGACAGACATGAATTCAACCTGCACTTCACATTATCCAAAATAATCAACCTCTTCCACTTGATAACACACTAGCCTAACTAGGTATCACATCAAATACACAAAACTCATTCCTCATATCACAGATATCTACACAAAAGACAAAAACAAACTAAATTACCCTAGAACACTTACCAGTGCCAATTTTGGACAGGGAAATTAATCCCAAAGTAATATCTAAAAACTATTGATCTGTCCCACCATAAACTATGCCTCATCTGTCTGGTCACAACTTTTCAAAAGCAAACACCTACAGTCCACACAAAACAGCACTTGGAACGATTACTCAATATCCCAGATGTCCAGTCTGCAACCAAAAACATTCTACACTTGCACAATGAAACTAAAATACTTCCAATAAAATCTCACCTCAACAAGATTGGCACCCAATTCCCTGCAACACTCCTAAATACTTCCTATCTGAGCTATTTCATAACCATCCACCAACATTCATGCAGAAACAAAAACCTTAACTTTGCCTCAAATTTTAGCAACCTATACTCACACATCCCTCAACCCCCCAGCAAATTCTGTATTGACAAAACTTATTTACATTGTAACAAGAGACAATACATAATGCCTCCACCCCAATTCAATCTTTATATTCAGTTCACCAGACATACATTCATCTAAAATTACACTCCCCAGACAACTTTAAGTTGCATTTTCTCTTCTGCACCTTGTACACCAACCACTTCTTCAATATTACAGATATAAGTTCAACATATCGCAGGACCTTTCATGCCTAAGATGCTGAAGACAAAGAACACATATTTCCCAACTACCCTGGACTCACTCCACCATGGCCAACACACAATCACACTTCTTGACCTAAAGTCCAACTGGTAGATGTGGCTAGCTTCCTGAGCACTGCAGAAGTGCCATATAAGGGAGTCCTATGTTAATGAGTATGTAACAATGCTTTTGGATTTCCAGTATTGAGAATTTCATTGATATACTTTTAAATATACTACTTCACACTGAAGGATTGTATCATATTATGCAAAGAGGAATGTTGACAAAGGAGAATTCTGGGCTATCCTTTCAGATAGCAGTGGACAGCATATAGAATGAAGATACACACTCTCATTTAAACTTATGTTTGTTGTGTTCATGAAAGTAAAGTGCACTTTCACCCTAAGTAAGATATTTATTTCTGAAGCATATTGATTACTGTTGTAACATTTATGGTCACATCCGTTAATTTTCTGAGATGAAAATAAATATAGTGTAACTTTATTTTGGCTTATGCTTTATAAACTTAAAATATGTGTAAGTTCCATTTATTAGTTATCATTTGCTAAATGTTTAGAATATGATAAAACTATTTTTTACGATCTTTGTCCAGATATGCAAATCAAAAAAGAAACAGCACTAAAACCTTAACCATAAACTATTCAAATTCGTAAATTGTAAGAAAGATATTATGAATTACAGGATTTGCTAACTAATTTTCCAAGTCTAATGACATGAAAAGTACGCTTTGCTTATCACTGCAAAAGTCTTTTTGTAATATAATAAAAGGTGCATTTGGCTCAAGATATCTTAAAAGGAAAAGCCAAATTGCACCAATGCATTTTGGCTCTAGTGGATAGAAATCAAACATGAAAATGCATTGATCAGTGTTAGTCTTGCACTGAATTTAAAATAACAAGTATGGTTTATAGGTGTTAAAAACAACAAATCACATTTTGTTGTGAAAAAATGCAAGTTCAGATTAATATTACAGTAATTCACTTAGAATCAAGCACATTAGATTACTGTTAGAAGTATTACTTTTGATGGAAATGAAAAAACATTCATAAAACTTCAATGCATGCTATTTTGCATGGTGATAGATAAAATTTTACAACTAGAATTAATTTTCTTTTTTTTTTTTACATGCCCAAAAGGTGTCAGCCAAGAATAGAGCCTAAATTTTTTAAAAAATGTGTGGTTTAATATGTCAAAGCAATTTTTGACAGTTTTTATCAAACCATTTTTAACTAACTTTTTTTTCTTACTTTTTAATCAGTTCTAAGGAAAAATTATTTCACTTTTTATACCGACTGTATGAGATGAACAGGTTGAAATTTACACGTCAGTTCATTTTCCATGCCACTTTGTATCCTCATTCTATATCCTCATACTCTTGTGTACAGTTATGGGTTTGTCCAAACTTGGCCGTATCCCAAAAAGATTATGAATTGTATAGTAGCAGAGCTTAATATATATCAGATGGAAATTGAATGAATGTTACTACTTTATGTGATAAACAATGTTCCATTAGTGGGCTTCATTAACAACAGCAGTAAGGAGTGTACACTCCATTTATGTCTTTGTAGTATCTGCTCTCTTGCCTGCATCCTGTTACATGAAGGTGTTGACAAGGAAGTTAGTTCATTGGTATTATTATAAACTGTAGATGTAATACGATCTGTTGTAATTTACATATGTCGTTTGTTGCCTTTTTCCTTTTATGCTAGAGTACATTCAACCAAGGTGCTTACCCATACCCAGTGAAACAAAAATGCCAGAATTATAGAATTTAACCATGTGACTTGAGAAACAGCAAGGCCTAAGTATGTCAGGGTCAAACTCTGTACCAGGTTTTGAGCTTACTGACTGTATCCACAACTGAGGTACAGTTGACAAATAAACAGTTTTAACTAAACATCTGATTCACAATGTGGCAAGGAGTATTAGTAATTGCTTTCTTGACTAGGTGTTCTGGCTGTGGTAATTATACTCAATTAGTTTTTGAGACAGGTAAAGGAACTTTTGTTTTGATGAATGTCAAGAGCTTTTTATATTTATTTTACAAAGTAAGACTTATTTGTATTAATGGTGATTATATACCTAAATCTAATTGATTGCTGTATATGGAAAGAATCAAATGATAATCTATCAACCCTGAGTTTCATGACCATACTTTTCAGATACTTTGATTATAACACGGATTGTTAATAAAACAGCCCATATAGTTATGTACCTTTGTTCATGTAAATGATTTTCTAATTGTCTAATTCAAGAGAATACTCATATTTTGTATTGTTTTAAAGTTGTGTCCTTTCAGAATTTATGAAAGAAAAAGGATAAATCTATGAAAACTTACCCTGAATTACTTTAAAAAAGAGAACTTACAGATGCCTTTCATCTTCCAACCAGCACTGCATTGCATGCTCATCATGTGATAAATCTGAAAGAATCTCTTTTGCTTGTAGGAATTATGAATAAGATTGTCCCAGTTTATATTATTTTTCAATACCTATGTTCCAGCTATCGTTGAATAAATTTCTACAATGTATCTTATACAATACCTTTCTTTTACCTCCTAATACAATTTCATTTTAGTATTTTTCTTGCTCTAATGAAATTAGTCAAGTTCATTCATGAAGTGAACGGAATTTTTCATAGTAATTCTAACCCGCTCTTCTACTGTACCTGTGGCATACTTATTGTCTAATGAAGCCATGTCACTATTGGTATGAGATTCATGTTTCAGTTTATGCTGGGGCTCACCACTAAGATACAAAAGGCATCCGTCAAAAACAAAGAACAGACCTATGCATACCTTGAGAGTCAAGGCCAAATAAACTGCAAACAGAAATAGCACACTGACACTAGTGGAATAGTTTGTTTTACTGGTTCTTCTTGAATTTGATTAAATTAATAGTTTACATTTTTCTTGTGATATCTGAAAAAATATCGTACTTCAACAATTTTCCTAGAGATATTCCCTTATCATGCTGTTTCTCCTGGGCTTATTATAACTACCATTATAGGTATCTGCTATTTCAAGACTCAGGTTTGCACATGACTATCTATCTTCAGATTACACAGGTTCATTAGCAGTCCTGGTGGGTAACAGCAATGTTCGAACATTTTCTTCACCATCAGATGTGCTGACTATAATCATTAATGCTTACATCTAACAGAAAAGTATAAGTAAAGCAAATTCATTCAAATACAGCCCACTGAATCACACGGAAAATAGCCTTTTCATACTAGTATACAGTGTAAGGTTATCACTAATCCCAACAAGTTTCATTTATTCAGACTTAATATCATGAAATTCACTGGCTTGTAAAGTTGCCTGAGTTAACTTTCCGAGCAAGTGTACCTCCTGAAGATCAATTCACTATATTAAATGTTCAGAAGTGTCAATGATCCTCGTTAATTTGTGATGCCAATCCAATTTGCTCTTTATTCAAAAAATAAATAATGCTGCTTTAAAATCCCATTTACGTTGATTATCAGCCCTCATTTAAGTTATTGCCTGAATGTAAAGTTTGTCTCTGTCAAGGAATAAAATATGCTTTTTCATTCCTTTTTTTTTTCAGAGCTGCCTCATTTTATAGCTATATCAATTTTCTTTTACACTCTCAATTCATATGGTATATGCAAATATTTACAAACATCTTGCTTATTTTATCCTGTTAGATTTTATCAGTTTTGATATATATTTACCATCTTTATATCTTGCTATACTATATGTACCTAACATACAGCAAGCTAGTTGCAAATGTTGCATGTATTCTTATATAACCTATCTCATACTGTTCATCCACATCACTCTTTCTTCTCCGGTATTTATTTCCTATCAACTGGTTTTTAAGATAATAAATGAAAGAAAAATGGAAAATGTGTGACATGTCTTGAAGATAAGATGTTTTCAAGTGAAAACCATAACCTGCCCCCAGACATGTAGTTCTCTAGCTTTTATGACAGACAATACTACAGTCACATATTTGAATGCAAAAAAATATAAGCAAGGAAATTAATAATCAAAAATACTCTTACCTTCTTAATCAGTCTTGAATGGGTGATGGCTCTGGTCCAAAAAACTTACCTTTCACTACCTAAAGCCAAATGTTTTAGCCAACGAATCACTTGCCCTCAATTCATGTAGTTTACCACAGAAATAGAAGGTTAGGAAGATTTGCATAAAAAAAAAATGTCTAAAGTTACCAGCACTTAGCAGACAGTTCCATGGCACATTGTCTTGTAAATATAATCTACAGAAAGACTCCTTTTTGCTTTGGAGTAAATTAATTTTTTATATTTCTTTTTTCTTTTAGACTGCATGTACACTCTGTTTATGGTTACATTTGTTAAGGTCCATCAAGTCTGTGGGTCTATGTCAAAACACAGGACCACTGGGGAACACAGGCCTAACAAGGAACCTGGACCACTAGGGAACACATCCCTACCAAGGAACCCAGGACCGCTAAGGAACACAAGACCAAGAGGGAAGACAGTCCTACCAAAGTAACCAGGAACACTAGGGAAAACAGACCTACCAAGAAACCCAGGACCACTAGGTAACACAGGAGTATCAAGGAACACAAGCCTATCAAGGAACCCAGGGCCACTAGGGAAGACAATCCTACCAAGAAAACAAGGACCACTAAGGGAATATAAGAGGACCACTAAGGAACATAGGCCTAACAAAGAACCAAGGACCATTAGGGATCATAGGCCTACCTAGGAACCTAAGACCACTAGGGAACACAGGCCTATCGAAGAACCCAGGACCACTTGGGAATACAGGCCCATAAAGAAAACCAAGGCCACTAGGGAACACAGGCCCATCGAGGTAACGAGGGCCACTAAGGAACACAGGACTATCGAGGAACACTGATACACATACCATTAACGAACACCAAGACTGCTATGAGTAAAGGCCCTCCGGAAAGAGTACCACTAGGGACATAGCCTTACTTCCTAAGGAACAGACAACCACTAACGAACACAGGATCACCAAGGAACAAAGGAATACATAATAGCCACCTTTGGAAATAGACTCATCTTTGAACATAAGTGAATTATGCCATGTACTATTGTTTTTAACATACGACCATACCATACCAATACACCCACAGACCTCGTTACTGTAATAAATTCGTATTGTCAATTAAAAACACAAATATAAAGTAGAATAAAAAACAAAAACTCACCATCTCCGTAAGAAGTGTTTTACAATACCACTGCGTTTTCCTTGTATTAGCACTAATAGTTAATGACACGCTGACCACCTGAAGCGATAGGGTTAAGCGAAGCGCCTAAACATTGCATTCGAGATGGACACAAAAGACTTAAAACTGATCATATCATATGCGATACGATGTTTAGATACTCAGTAACAACAAAATGCATTGACTATTATGATAATGAATATAATCTTGAATAAAAATTATAAGCAAAGAATATCACGTGTTTTTTTCATCAATTTCTTTTTTATATCGTAAAATTGCCCGGCCAATTTTTACCATTTTAATCAACCGGAAGGATTAGCTACAAATAATACTATACGGCTATACCTGCAATAAATCTATAATCAGTTAGATTACCATGAAAAATCTACGAAAGGTAGGCCACCATGAATGCATCTAATTGTATACTGATTATACCATGTCGGATATCCTCAGCTCCC
>JAUUDZ010448487.1:0-12754 GCA_032361705.1 Panulirus versicolor
GGTAACATAAACAAGACACTATAACCCCCTGCCATCACCGCCTCCCACCACCTGTTGCTCCGGTACAACGACCTGTATACATTTTATGGCTGATGAAGTGGAAGTAGATCCCCGTAAACTCAGACGTTTACGTGAGGATTCCCACCACATGAGGCTGGGTGGTTCATTGGTTCAGCGAGACTGTTCTCTGGTTCAAAGAACCAATTCACTGGCTCAGCGGAACCGTTCAGTGATTCCAAAAGACCATTCATTGGTTTAGTGAGACCATTTAATGGTACAGGGAGACGGTTCACTGGTTCAGAGGGACCGTTCAGTGATTCTAAGAGACCATTCGCTAGTTCAGAGGCCATTTACTGTTACAGGGAGACTGTTCACTTGTTCGGAGAACTGGTTCAGACCTAATGGTTCTCTACACCACAGTAAACGTTTAACGACACAGAATTTTGTCATACACGAAGTGGTGCAGTAAACCCCACGAGTGATCGAGCACAGATTGTGTTCCCACTGCCTTGCCTGCCAAACGATGTCAGGAAACAAAATCTATGTATGGTATGTCTGTCTGGTGGGGATATACAGAGTGATCGGAATGAAACCGATGGTGATGACTGAGAAAGGCGTACGATAGACAAGATCTGACCAGGAAAATGTGCATATTCAGAAAATAAAGCAAAACTCGTCTCAATACGAAACGTAATTTGAGTTCCAGATTATATTGCAAAAATGAAATGCATATTTAATATCTCGTCTGCGGCTAATTGGGATACTAATGAATGGTCTGCAGTGTTTCTGAATGCCTTTATAATTAGCCAGTTATTTTCAGAAATGCCTCCAATGAAAGACTACGTTAAAATTTAAACAGCCGGTGGTATGTGTTGCTGAATTTCTAGCAGTTATTGCTGCTGTTATTTCACAAGTAATATGGCAAGTATATGTAATTCTGAATTCATACTTGGTGATAAAAAGCTGTATTTTAAGAATGATTTAACCGCAAGCATATCTACCCTGTGTCGGATATTCATGAAACAGTATTTCAAACCTTGAAATATGAATATGGATTTGAATAAATTTGTTACACGCTGGATTTTTCGCCCCCTTATTGAATACGAGATTTAACATCAGGTTTTAATTATACATTTATTGCTCAAAAACAAAACATTTATCAACACTGGATCATTGTATACAATGGTATGATATCACGCTCCCACGTAAATATCACTGCGTTTTTAAAACAATATTTTTTTCGTAGATATGGAACAACTTTGATTGACGACGTGAAATTAGCAGGAAATTATATTCCTAGATTGTCTACGTAACAAGTATTATCAAAATGACAACTTCTCGTCAGCACCGTTATTGATCCTATCTCCACGAAAATGAACTGTTAAGTACTTTATAAACTGTCGTATTGTTGTGGCCTTTTGAAAAAATGTTATGTATGTGCATAACTATTTCCTTTTCCAGCGATCCATCCCCGTTATATCAAATGGGTTAGACAAACCAGCACAGATTCTCGTTTCATCGAGTATAAATAAAAATAAGATGATTTATCTGCTGTTAATCCTTACCACCACTGCTACACCTTTTCTATGGTCCTCCAGCTAATACTGCTAACACTCCCGAATTGTCCTTCCACTACTGCCAACACAACTAAATTGTTCAACTACTGCTGCCAACACTCCCGAGATTTCTACCCACTGTTGCTAACCCTTTCCATTTGTTAAATCACTACTGCCAACCCTTACGAAATATCCAGGACATTCATACCAACCCTCCGAAATTTCCATCAATTGTTGCCAAACCTTCTAAGTTGTCAACTCCCCCTCCCCCTACACTGCCAACTCCTGCAAGCTGTCTAGTCCACTTCTAACAATCTTTCTAAGTTGTCAACATACACTTATGATTTCAGCACTGAGGTAACCAATATTAACCGCTGTATTGAAAATTATTCTAATTACCAAAACAAAATTGAACCTACCAGGGAGCCGGGAATTAGGTGAGGAAGCCAATCATAACAAAGCCTCACAACTCTCTATTTCAACCAATCAGAACAATGCATCATAACGCCTCTAACCCAATCACATTGCAAGTCTTCCTCTCATATCATTTGACAAATTCTATCCTAAGTTGATAGTTTTCAGTTATTAAATCGTGGTCAAACAAGACGAAAGAATGAAAATATGATAAAACAATAAATCATGATATATTAGCGGGTGAGAATCCCTCGCAGACATGACTCATTGTGTTCTCTAGAATCACGCACTAACATCATATGGTAATAATATTTTCACTAACATTATAGAACTATGTATGAAAATGTCATTCACAATAATATAGGAAATATTCAACACGGTCGCCAGACCTGACCACGTGTGCATGGTCACCACCACCATCCTTCTATCATGTATAATATATTTATGGTCACCTCAGATCAAGCTGTGTCGTCTGTCATGAAGCTACCATTCACATCACTCAAAATCTTTGTAACCATTGGCCTGTAAATGATCAACCTAGCATCCTATACTGCAGCAACTTTCTGAGAAAAATCTCACTCCGAACTGTCTTAGTGATAACGAAAATAAAACACAATAACATATTCTGTAACTAGAATCATGTGTCATATACCATTTTGCTATTTAACTGTTCTTTTTATTCATTTCAACGTAAACACTTATCTATCAACAATTTTCTTATCGTAGGGTAAAATTTCAGAATATAAACAGTAATTTTATGAAATAAAAATTGTAAAACACATTTGAGTCCTCGAGTCTGACAAAACGAATTTCAGGTTGCGTGCGCATGCGCTAATTCAAAGCATCCTTATTCGCTATGTCTGCGTGACAAGTGGAGCCGAGTATGATCCAAGACTGTCAGGCTATACACAATTACCGTAAGACTCATTAGATATTAAACAAAAAATAACTGAACAGCAAAAATACCGCTAGAAATAAGTGATTTACCAAGTGGCAAACTATCACTGTTATCGTTTCATGGGGTGACGACCATTCACTGCTACCAACCTCTTTGAAGAGTCCATTCACAGCTGCCAACGCTTCTGAACTGTCCATCCAGCACAGCCAACCTTGAATTGTTGTCCACATAAAGCTGACCATCACATCGGTGCCAACCCTTCCGAATTGTCCGCCTTATATTCTTATAATCTTACCTCGAACCAGCCGATGAGGACGGGTAAATCCACATAAGGAAATCACATCAAGGTATCATAACACCTTTAAGCCAATCATGCCTCATAACGATATCATAACATAGTCTTCATCACCTTGGGATCTGGAGATGTTCGAAGAGTAATAAGTGTCCTAACATACGTATGGTTCCCAGGTACAGCACAGCTGGATACAGATACAGAACAGACGGATACGGAAAAAGTAGAAAAAGAAAGTTCCCATATTTTACTAAAATAACAAAGTTTTACTTCAAAATGCAGAGATGTGTGGCGGGAACAACGGTGTGTATTAGGAGAGAAGGCTAGAGTGAGGGAGGGAGGCGACGGTGTGACAGTAGCAATGTGTGTGTAGGAGAGAGTGAGAGAGAGAGAGCGAGAGAGAGAGCGAGAGAGAGAGAGCGAGAGAGAGAGCGAGCGACGGGGGGGAGGGGACACACTGGAGGCAGCGATCTGTGTGAGCTGGAGAGAGAGAGGCGACATGGGACGGTTGCACTTTGTGTGAATAGAGGAGATTGCGTACGAGTACTGACGACAACTTGGTGGCGAAGGTCAAGGCAGGAAAATATAGTTACTAAGGAAGAGCACCGTGAGGTATGGGTTGTCATGTGTTATGTATGAGAGGGAGAGATTGTGAACTGAAAGCCAGCAGTTCACGGGTGGGTGAGGTGGAGGGAAACGACAGCCAGCCACCTGGGCAACAACTGAAGTGTTGTCTCTCTGCACAGACGTCGCTAATCGTCCCGATACCCAGGCGGATAGTGCCGGTAATAAGCCTCCCTGGTTGGTGGCTGCCTTCTGCGGAGGGAGGGAGGCGACATTTTGGCGGTGGCGATATATGGAGGGAGGGAGGGAGGAGGCGAGAGTGTGGCGGTAGCGATAGCGATGTGTGTGGGGACAGAGTGAAGGATTTCCCTTCCATTGTGGAACATGAGTATTGGTAACTTTCATGCAGACGACGTTTGTAATATAGCAGATTTTAGGAAGAAATCTCCCGAACACACCGAGACTTAACATCCAGAAAATAAGTCAGTAAAAAATCAACAATGCAACGTGAGGGATATTAGAACTCAGCAACAACAAATGCCAATAAGATACAGGCAGTCATGTGGTTGCTGTCGACATATCTCTGTAAACTCATGATAAACCTGGGTTTAGTTACAAACAATCGTTCTTATTTGATTATAGATATAGCAAAGGTATGATAATAGTTCACATATGAAAAAAAAATTATAAAATGCGGAGCAGAATTTTGAACCTATGGTTCGGCAACACTGCTGCCTGGATAGTAACAAGTAGGACTCGGTCATAAGTATTTCCCTCATTGTTTTGTACTTTGAATGCCTTAAGTGCCAGAAAATGTACAAATAGGCTTTATTTTGTTTCACAATTTGCATAAAAGATTTGATCCTTTGTGAGTCAATCAAACAAGAGATCAAAGTAGAAGTAAACAAAATTTTCCAAAAGATTCAGAAAAACATTTTCCTTTTCACAAATAATAAACTGCATTCAAGGAAAACTGCTAATGTTGCTAGGAGTTAGAATACAGTAAAGTAGTTTCTTCAATTAACAAATAAGACACTGTAGAACACAGCAGTTTTGTCGTTATAATCCAAGTCACGAAAGAAAGTAATAGGGATGCTGATAGTGTTGAAGACACTGTAGAGAACATAACATTTGATATAAACACATGTAAGACAAAATGATTTGTTGAAATTATGTGGATACATGGGACGAGGTGCTGCTGGTGAGGTGTGAAACTCTTATGTTATAGAAGATAAGATGATAATGATGCTGGAAGATAAGACATGATGTGGAAGACAAGAGAATGGTGTTGCTGGAGTGTGAGAGAAGACAAGTCAGTGTTGCCTGAGGGTAAGAGGCAATGTGGAAGACCAATTGGTGTTGTTGTTAGTGAGCAACATAAGTTGACGTAACCAACGTTAGGAAAGATAGCTGACTCCAAGAGAAGACGCTAAGGACAAGAGAAGCCCATAGAAGCCCAAGATTTCCAGGCCAACACAACTAGGGACACCTTCGCCTCACGTAGAGCCTTCAAGTTCTCCATAGCAACGCAACTAGGGCGCTCTCCTCTCACCTTAGACCCATCACGTTCTCCAGGTAAACAACTGGGGCGCAACCAACTCAAAACAATCACGTTTTCAACGGCAATGTTATATGCTGTTTAAGGAAAGAAATTTTGTTTGTAATGTATATTGCCAAGTGTCCAGAGACTGCCGGCTTGCAGTTTTCTTCCGTGGGAACTAAGTCTGTTCCACAGTGGAGTGCTGTTGTCCAGGTCTTGGATACGTCCATAGTGTCTGCATTGTCTTCTAGTTTCTGCCATGACTTATATTTCGTGTTGCTTCCCTTAAACATGTAACAGTTTTAAGCGGATGTTGTTGTTTCTTATTTTCAGTACAGGGGTATTTCTCATTTGTAATGGATCGTAGAGTTATATCTTATATTCTGTATAACTTCAGCATGCATGGTTTGGAGGCGAGGTGTGTGGGTATTGGGAAGTATTTCAATACAGAAAGGATCATAACCTTCATCAGGTGAAATTTTTGCCTTTCCGTTATGAGTGACTCTGTAGATAGTTTGTACTTTGATTGCCTTAAGTACCAGAAAATGTACAAATAGGCAGTTCTCTTGTTAACATTTTCCACTTTCAAGCATCTTGATGTCACCGTGTCGCTTTGGATTTTACAGCTCTTCTGGTGCATTTTCTAGATTCCCTTTATAGCTATGTTGCTGATATTTTTCTTATCTCTAGTGCCAGAGCAATATGTCAAATCATTTTTAGAAGTTGAGTCTTAGGGTGTTTGGGGAGTTTGTTCCTAAAGATTACTAAATGAGAGGCGTCGTTTGTATAAAAGGTATCCATGCTCATGCTTCTAAGTGGAAAGGAAATCCTTCCCTCCGCCCCCAGGCACATCGTTATCACCATCTGTCGCCTCCCTCTCACCTACACGCAAAAGTTTCGCCACTTTGTAGCATCCCTTCCCCCATTCCACACGCATCGCTACCGCCACACAGTAGCCTCCCTTCCTCTCTTCCTCACACATCGCTTATACCACATGCCACTTCCCTCCTTCCCCCTCGCACACATCGCTACCATCTAATTGTCACTTCCCTCCCTTCCTTCCACACGCATTACTACCGCCACACTGTCGCTTCCCTCCCCATCCACACACATCGATTCCATGGCTATGTCGCTTCCCTCATTCCCTGCCACCCACTCACGTCGCTACTGCCACAATGTCGCCTCTCTCCTCACTGGTAGTTATTAAGTGGTAGGAAGACACCGATCAGGGAGGAATATTACCGGGACTACCCACCTGGGTATCGGGAGGGTTATTAGAAGCTGCGCAGTAAGCCAGCACTTCAGTTGTTACCCAGTGGCTGTCTTTTCATTCTGCCTCACCCACATAGCTCATATGCCTCGTTCTTCGTAACTCTAGATTTTTGCGATGAGCGTTACGCGAAGCCCTGTCTTTTGGCAGAATACTGTCTTAAGGAAGTACTTTGTCCCAGCTACATGTATAACTACCGGTACACTGTCGCCTCCCTTCTTCCCACACCCATCGCTACCGACATACAGCCACCTCCCAACATTTCTCACACATTGCTACCGCCACACTGTCGCCATCTCTCCCCACACACAATACCATCACTCCTTCAACAGCTATATATATCTTCTTCAATGAGTAATGCTGCTAAAACTATCTTGTTCTAGTAGAATTTGGGCTTGGTTAATGGCATTTTCTGTGTACAGGTCTCCTGCACAGGGGACCACTCTATTATCATGATGTTATTATACGAACACCTCCAGGTCCCTTGGTATAGGAGGATACGTCATGATACCTCCTCTATTCCTCTTACAGATACGTTATGGACTTCCCTTCCTCTTTCCGGCTTTCCACCGTCCTATGACCTTCCAACTTTTAAGGATCAAGTCGACAGTCACCTGCGTAGCCCCAATTAATTTCTTCATTCATATTTTCTCATTATTCTGTTCCTCTCAACCAAGATGGCCTTTGACTGGGGCATGTTTTCCCCTGCCATGTCTGTCATGAAGAAAGCAAATACATAAACTTAACCCAGTTATGTCAATTAAAAGAACAAGTAATTATTGCCATATCTAGACGATCTTACTAAAGTTATCCTTCTCATTACAAAAGTTATCAAGTTTTCTGGCGTCAAGAGTTTGCCAACAATGATGCACTGGAGCTGGTGATTCGATGGACAAACTGATAGTTATGACTTGTCGTTACCTGTCGCCCGTCCCCAACCCAACCCCAGGAGAAGGTCAACAGTCACTCAACCACCTTAGTTTTGTCCAGACCTGGCAAGAGGCAGGACACGTTGAGTATTAGTGCTAATGTTGTGTGATAAGACTGTTTTATACGAGATGGTACCCTCGAGCATAGGTGTATTACTAGACAATACTAAAACTAATAGTAGATTAGTCGTCCACATTTTTGTAAACTGCAACACCTAAACTTTGGACAATGAAGGTAAAGAAGTGATGCAAGAAATTTATGTGTTCGTCTCGGGAAATCTACTGTGAAAGTGATTACTTTTAATTGAAAATATCCAATAGATAAAAAGTGGATCATCTACTTGCAAATTCACTGACCATCTTAGAAGGTAAGTGCTGACTCACTCTAACCTCCAAATTCTAAATTTTGTGGAAATGATAATTGATTTTGTCATAATGATTGACTCAGTAACATGGAACAACACTTTTCAACTACTATAATATGAGCAAGACGTGGTAAACTGTGAGGAGGGAAGGGAAGGGAAGACGTGTTCTACGACTGGCTTATTTAGTGTTAGGATGACGCTTCGCTGGGCTTGGTGGAAAGGGTGACTAGGCTTATGTGGCTTGAACTGAACTCACCGGTATAGCTGGAGGCTGGCAGGATTGTATGATGGATAAATCTGAAGGGTTAACATTATTGGGTAATTTGGGAAGGATCGGCACGAATGGATGGTTAGTTCGGGAGGGTTGGCATTAGTGGAGGGGTAGTCATTTCGGGAAGGTTGGCACCAGTGGATCGTTAGCTCGGAAGGGTTGATATTTTTAGGCAAAGTACAAGAAAAGGTTGGCAGCACTGGGTGGACATTTCAGAAGGGTTGTCAGCCGTGGATGATCTCTTCGAAAAGGATGAACAATTTCAGTGGTTGGCAGCAGTGAGTGGACAAATTTTAAGTGTTGGCACCCACGCAAACACATGAGATAGTTTTCCACTTGGCTGATTACTATTTCTTATAATAGTTTGTTATGGTTTTATTTTTCTCCTGAGTGTTACAGCAAATATGTTTATCTTGACAGTTTTAGATTATGCCTGGTACCTAACGACACTCATCAATAGTGAATCGGGATGGTTTCAATTAGGGTATGCAAGGTCTGCTTGAAACTCGTCAATTGGCTCCACCAAACGACACTCAATCATAGCGAATCAGGATGGCTTCAGTTAGGGCTTGCATGCAAGGTCTACCTGAATGAAATTCGTTAATTGGCTCCACCACTCAGAAATGTTTTGCGATTTTCATGTTATAGTCTGAAGTGGTTTTTCTTCAAATTAAAGAAATAATCTATAGATAAAGTACACATGTAATGATAAATAAACTAAGGTCTAAGAGACGAAATGTGGTAGACACATGATACCAAAATGACATACTATTTTTGTGTTTCATCTTCAGTACCATTGAGACAGTGCAGATGGAACACTTGTCAGCAACTGACACAAGAAGGACGGGACGCTAGGCGGATCCTCCACAGGTCTCTAGTGATGTGAATGGTAGACTATAACTTGTGATACTGTTGTTTGATCAGGAGGCGACCACGAACGTCCTATAGAGGACAGGAGGATGGTGGTGGTGACGGTGATGACCCGAGTGTCAGAGTGGAAATCATGTTTACGTGGTCAGGTCAGGCGGGCGTCCTCGCTCTTCATTACGCACACGTGGTTCAATTTTTTTTACCTTAATGCGAATGTTGATGTTATGTTGAGACTCATTATGGAGGTGAAACATGAATGTTCACTATTATTAGCATGTAATTTGAGAGAAACGTCATGTCTGCCAATGAATCCCACCAGCCAGTATAAGATATCGTGATTTGCCATCTTTCCATTATATTTTCATCATTTTGTGGGAATAGAGTAGTTGATTTTTGATTATTAGTTAATCGCTGAAAGTGATCAGCTTGGGACAGCAGTCATTATGATATACGATATAAGCAAAGCGTGAAAATGTCGGGAAGGGATGACGTGCAATGTGGTTGGCTGAGAGCGTAATGATGCATCGCTCTGATTGGTTGAAAGGTCTTGTATACCTCACATTAATTGGTAGGGAGAAATTACGATGCTTCTTTGTTGATTGGCTTGAGCGCCTTTACCGGTTCTCTCAAATTTCGGTTAACAATAATCTTCAATTGTGTTTTGGAAAATAAGTAATAGATGCTTGGTATTATAGTAATGTTAAGACTGGCTGCTTCTGAGTAAGACTCAAATGCATATGGCATTATTGGGCTGGATAGTTGGTAGTGTTGTCAGCGGTGGGTAATCAAGTCAGAAGGGTTGGAAGCAATGAGCACACGCTGTGGAATGGTTGGGAGCATTGGTTTGGATAGTTAGGAAGGGTTGGCAGTAGTGTGTAAACAAATCGTATAGGTTGGGAACAGTGTGTAGACAACTTGCAAGGGCTTGCATCAATGTCTGCACACTTTGGAAGTATCAGCAACAGTGAGTATCCAATTCGGGAGTGCTGGTAACAACAGCAGGACAACACGGAAGTGTTGACATTGTGGTACAGGTTTAAAGTCGGCCAATCAGTCTGTAACTACGCTTTCTGTGCAATAGATTTATGCTGTTATCTTCTTAACTCAAGAGTATGACTTGCATGAAGGGTAAAATGAGGTAAGACGTGTGTGTGTGTGTGTGTGTGTGTGTGTGTGTGTGTGTGTACGTACAAATACTTTGCCATATGACGTCAGGTACCAGAATTTTTCACGTTCTGTTCATTGCTCTGCAGAAACAAATGCATAATTTTACAGAAGCATAAGTAAACAATCAATAGCTATTGTACGTATGTGTTATATCAAGATGTAAAATATTAGTTAAACGACAAAATGGTGGAAGGCAGATGACAAAAGTGTCATAAACATTGCAGGGTCCAGTTTCATTTTCGGTGCCAATAGATTATGCCAGAGTTAATGTGGCTGAAGTCCGGGACGGTAGGTTGATCAGCTACAGGCCAGCGGTGACCTAGATTTCGAGAGTGATGGTACATTGGTAGATGAATGTGGTTGTTTTACTGTAGTATAGTTGACGCATATACGAAGATTTAGGGTGAACGACCACCTGGCAGTCATTAAGATGTTGATAACCCGGCAGTGAAACCTTCATTCATTTGGTGAATATCGTATCATGAACTGAAGCACCGATTAACTGTATGAATGAAGTAAACTGATGAATTAAAGGAACCAGTGAACCGGTGGATATAGTGAGAAGTAAATGGTGAACAAACTAATGTTTTTTGAATCGGTGAATACATTAAACCACTGACTTCAGTGAACCACTGAACGGTGTGAACCAGTGATACAGTGAACCAGTCTAAATGCAGTGATACACAGTGTTTCGTGACCGCGTTCGTGCATTTGAGATTGTACAGCTACACCAGAGGCCACTGATAAAACCTGCTCATAACTACTTAATTTAGCTACAGGATTCGTTCTTATCTTAAACCACATTAATAATGTTACCAGGATGGGTTCTGAACTTACAATGGAATCTCTATTACTTCTATATATCAAAACATTCCATAGTTGTTTACTAAGTTAAGAACGCTGGCATGTAACAAAACTAGTTTACATTTAATATCTTTTACAGAATTGTATTTGCAGTTAAGAATGTTGAATTCAAATGAAACATTTTAGTTCTTTGTTAAAGATTTTAGTCTGTTAGATCTGTTCATTTGACTAGTATATTTCAAGAGGTACGTGAGATATGTCTCCTAGAGTATACTCACCTGGGTATTTCGTGAGGTATGTGTATCCTAGAGTACACTTAGCTGTGTGTTTCGTGAGGTATGTGTATTTCAGGGTGTACTGGCCAGGGTTTTTCATGTAGTTATTTATTCTATAGTGTACAAACCAGATTGTTTCGTGAGGTATGAGTGTACTAGGGAGTACAGACAAGAGTGTTTTATGAAGTGTACCCTAGAATGAACTGAGTAGGGCGTTTCATTGGGTGTGTGTTTAATATTGTGTACTGACCAGAGTGTTTAGTGAGTAATGTATATCGTCGATCTTGACCGTACTTAACAGGGTGTTTCTTAATTCATGTGCATCCTAAAGTGTACTGTATAGTATGCAACACACACATATTCACTTATATTTAAGAAAATGCAGATTGATATCCATTTGTAAGATCATAACTTATCAGGTTTTAACATAGATCTATGACGCAAACTGTGAACAGTTCTTTGAGAAGTGTAGGGTTAGAACAACCAGAGAACATAACATAAGATTAAGCAAAAACGAAAAGTATAAAGTGTGAAGAGGTACATGTATAGTTTGAAGTTGTTATATGACTAGGAAAAAATGAAGAAAAACATGTTGAATTAGGAGAATATAGAGAATTGAAAAATAAGTGTGTGATGGATGGTTAAGGATGGTAACGATGGTGTGATCCAGTTACAGAGTGCTGGCACAGCCTCATTGCTTGGCTAATACAGGTCTGATGTGGCAATGTAGCGACGTAACGAGAGTTTACAGCAATAATCCTGAGGGCGACTGCTTCTACCTGCTGATTAGAATTGCTCTAGTAATAGAAATTTGTCAAATAATTATCTAATGTATCTAGTGTACAACGATGATCAGTTTCTCCTTCGTGAAGCTGTCAGACTGTAATTGTTTAGTTACCCTAGAATATTCCAAGTGTAAGTTAACAATTACGGTAGTAGGGACAGTCCAATATATTCAGGACAATATTTTGGGATGAACTCATCCCATAAATGGTGGAGAGAACACCACTATGTTTCCCAAGAGGACGTCGTTGTTCCGCTCAACAATGTGTGAACTTAATGTTTCTCCCGGGAACTTCACTCTGGTTGTGGAGACGTAGTAGGTCTCCCAGGAACTTCACTGGTTGTGGAGATATAGTAGGTCTCCCAGGAATGTCTCTGGTTGTGGAGACATAGTAGGTCTCCCAGGAATGTCTCTGGTTGTGGAGATATAGTAGGTCTCCCAGGAAGGTCATTGGTTGTGGAGACGTAGTAGGTCTCCCAGGGATGTCTCTGGTTGTGGAGACATAGTAGGTCTCTTAGGAATGTCTCTGGTTGCGGAGACATAGTAGGTCTCTCAGGAATGTCTCTGGTTGTGGAGACATAGTAGGTCTCCCAGGAAGGTCATTGGTTGTGGAGACATAGTAGGTCTCCCAGGGATGTGTCTTGTTGTGGAGACATAGTAGGTCTCCGAGGAATGTCTCTGGTTGTGGAGACATAGTAGGTCTCCCAGGGATGTCTCTGGTTGTGAAGAAATAGTAGGTCTCCCAGGAATGTCTC
>JAUUDZ010448498.1:0-12337 GCA_032361705.1 Panulirus versicolor
GCAAATCAGGCCAAAGGATTCAGAGGGTAGAGTTACTGAGAATTGTGAAAAGATATGCATGGAAATGAATGCCAAATTCAAAAGTGTTTTTACAAAGGAAGACACTATATCCCCAACACAAATGAAATGGAATCGGGAGAGGTCATTGAGAGCATTAAGGTATAGAGTTTTTAAGAGAATGCTAAAGGTTCTTGATCCATAGAGACTTGTGGTCCTCATGAAATTTCATCATATGTGCTCGAGTTACGAGCAGATACACTTACCAAACCTCTGGAAATAAGGATAAAGTTATCATTGGAGAAAGGCAAAGTGCTACAGGGATTGTGGAAAATAACAAACATTGTACTGGGTGGGAGCATTGAACTACAGATAGTCTCCTTGAAGAGTGTGGTCTGTAAGGTATTGGAAAAATAGTGAGAGATGACAACACATATTCAAGAAAAAGGTCATGTGTAAAAAAGCTTCTTAGATTTGTATGGGAGAGCATTCTCTGTTTTAGAATAAAGAGAAGGCTGGATGGATTGTTTGTGTCTGGACTGCTAAAAAGCATTTGACACTGTCTGACATTGGAGGCTGATCAGCATTTGACACTGTATGACATTGGAGGCTGATTAAGAAGCTTGGTCACCAGGCATGGGTAAGGGGGAAGGTCCAGTGGTTTGAAGATTATCTTAGTGGAAGGGAACAAAGGATGCATGTCAGTGTAGCCTTCTCAAAATGGGTGAAGGTCAACAGTGGAGTGTTGCAGTGCTCTGTTTTAGGATCATTACTTCTCTTGATCTGTATAAATAACCTTCCAGAAGGTATGTACTCCTATCTGAATATGTCTGCAGGTGATGCAAAGGTCTTGAGGGAAGTGAATGAGGAGGATTGCATCCCTTACAAGGGAACTAAGATAGACTCCAAATTTGGTCTGACACATTGTTGATGACAGTCAACCTGAGTAAATGTAAGAAAGTGATGATGGGAAACAATTAAAGACAGTCTTAGTATTACCTTGCAGGAAATAAGCTTCAGGAATCTGTGTCAGGGGATTTTAGAAGTTAACATCATCCTTAACCTGTTGGCAGAATGCCATATTAGGTGATTAGGGGAGACAAATTATCTGCTGAAAAATATTAAAATAGCTTTTTAGTGTATGGATAAGGAAATTTTCAGCAACCTCTTCACATCCTTATCAGGCCAAAATTAGAGTATGCTCCTCAAGTTTGGTCACTACACATAAAGTGCAAAGAGGTTAAAAAGAAGAACTAGAAGAGGGCATTAAAGATGGTGCCAGAACTAAGGTTAACAGGTTGTAGATGAAAAGCTAGAAGCCTTGAATTTGCCCACCAAGAAAGAGAAAAGAGTGGGAATTGACTTGATCATACTTGAAAGTTTCTAAACCAAAAAGATGATGTAGGATAGGGATCCACAGCTTTTTTTTAACTGCTGAGCCACTTTACTGGCCAATAACCAGTGTTTGGCTACAGCTACCACAAAGGTAATCATGCAACATGTCAAAACTTATTTTCAAAGGATTAAATAATGAAATGAGCAATCAGAGATGCTGAACCATATTACACATTCAGATATATAGAACAAAAATCAAACTAGCACATGAAACCACATAGAAAAGGCAACATAAAACTGCCCTTTTTTCAATACTAAATAAGGTATAACAGATGAGGACCAATAAAAAGCTGGGCACATTTACTATAATACCATAATGCTATTCTTTCAAAATCTTTTACCTTTCTCCCCTGTTTTTTCCATCTTTCAGTTATCTCTGTTTCTTGTTTACCCAAAATGCAGTTAAGAAATTGAAATTGGTCACCTCAAGCTTGCAGGCCACACATCGCATATTTTGTCTATCTTCTTCCAGCCAAGTGTTTGAAATTCCTAGCCACATGCAGCCAAAATATAAGGGTTTCAGACCCCCTGATGTTGACAGTGACATTTTTTTTAGGGATAGAATAATCAGAGGACATTAACTGAAATTAAGTAGGAAACTTGTTGCAAGAGATGTAAAAAGGTAATTTTATAAGATTAGTGGATGAATGAATTAAATTGAATGAGGATGTGGTTAATAAGGAACAGCATCCTGTCATTTAAAAGGTATGATTGCGGAAAATATTCAAGAGTGAGAATCCATGAGTGTAAAACTATGACTTCATACAGTACAAGTAGGTAATTACAAGAAGCTGAAATGAGCAGAACATATTTCATAGTCTGAGTTTTACTGTAATTGTATCATTGGATGGTTTGCTAATATTGTTCATAATGTATATTTGTATTCATCACTCATGAGACCACATGCCAAAATTCTTGTTTTAGCCATCATATTTTTCAACAGATTTTATGTAATACATTTGTTGATTTGAATACAGTGTGTGCATTAAACTCTGTTCTTTTTTTCTCCTGTAGGTCGACAACTTAATGGACAATAGCATAGAAATAGAATCCAACAAGCGGATGAGGACTGAACACATGCATCCTGTCTCTCTCACCTTCAAGGATCTTGAAATGGAAGATATGTACCACCAGGTCCGCGCTGATTTGTTGAAGAGCAATGTTGTCTGTACCTGCATCATTTGGGCTCTTATTGTCATCTGCCAGTCCATTGTGGTGCAAGAGTAAGTCAAATGTAGTCCCTTGTCATGGACGGCTAGGATACTGTGATGTGGAGCTGTCATAGGTTGTCCTTTATCACCACTTGCTTGTCCAATTTGAACCAAGAAGGGTACTTATGGTGTAAGGCAAGATCATACCTAGTCGGTTGTTACTGTCTACCAAAGCAGTATGTTCAAAATAAACTGTAATGTATAGGTCTTTGTCAGATTGTGCTTGGACCTTGTCTTGTATGAGTTCATTTTATGTGGGACCTTATTTTAGGGATAGGGAAGAAGGAATTCTACTCACATATATCCTATGCATCATAGAAGGTAGCTAAGAGGAGGAGTTGGGGGCAGGAAATCCTTCCCTCATATATCAATCAGGCTTTAAAAGTTGAAGCGGAAGAGCTAAGCAAGGGCCCTTCTTTGATGGGTTGGTCATCTGTTTTGATACTTCCTTGCTGGGCAGGAAAGGCAAGCAAGAATAACTAAGTGTTATCTTGTCTTAGTCTCCCTGGATATTGTCTTTATTGGGTAAATCATTTGCTGTCTAATCTTCCTATGCATAGCCTTGTGAAAGTAATTAATTTGTTGTACATGTAATCAAGTGGGTAGACAGTCTTAGAAATTACATTTTTTCCTTTGCTATGCATGAAATACTTCAGAGATCCTCCTTACCAACTATCTGGTCTTTAACATTGGAGTGAGGTCAAGAGTTGTTTTGCGCTATAACATTTAATGTCACCAGCTTTTTGGCCAGCCAAACAGTGATATGAAATGAGACATATTTTGTCTCATTTTCACCTTCCATGCCATTGGCATTTTCTTTATCCTACATGCCATACATATATGTATATAACATATAAAGTGTTCACAAAAAACTTGTACACCTCCCCACACATTTTCAGAGGTGGTCACACTTACATTTTAGTACTTTGTCATCTCTCCTTTGGCCTAGATTACCATCTGCAGACACCTGGGCATGGAACAGGGATGGTTCCTGAAGTACTCTAGGTCCATGTTTTGGGTCCATAGGGTCTTGATCTAAATGAGGTGAGGCACTTATAAGTATTGCAGGAAGCAGCCACCTGATCATGCATTCTGAATGCCCAATGTACAAAGAAATGTTATGTGTACCCACATCATCTTGCTTCCAGGTAAGAATTTGGGCTTTCTCCTCTGTAGAAAGGAGAGAGCCAACCATCTTGAAGTACAGGTGGAAGAAATACAGAAATCAGAAGCAAAATACCCAAAAAAGGAAGTGGCAGCCTAGAAGAGTTAAGAAAAAAACATTGTTCCCTTAAGATAGCCTGAGGTGCATTGTTGGTGCTAAATCCATTAGAAACACTATTCTCAGAGACCAATGTACTATGATTTCATCTTGAGAGTGTCACATGCTTTTACCCACAATTAACCTTAGCCATGTATCACCTTTAAATATAAATGGGGAGTGGACAGTGTTTTTTTGCAGACTTTGTAAATACTTGGGATTTTGCAACAGAAATAGACCCCTCTTATTCAAACCACTCCATCATAACCAACCACTTACCTGAGTCCTTAGTTGAAATTAGAAAAATACCCTCATCCCTCACACCTATGAAATTTGTACTCACAGATCAGAGACTCGTACTCATAGATCCCCCCTTTCCCAACAAAAACAGCAGTAAAAATTGTACGGACTGAAATGATCTGATATACACTTAACAACTATCCTCCCAACCCATCTGAAACTACACTCCCCAAATGAACAAGTTGCCTTCTACCTCCTTTGCTCAGGACACCATTTGTTGCACCTACTTTACAGACAGTTTCAGTAAAAGCCCTTTTATGCTCAAGATGCAATCATTACAGTGAAAATCCTGAACACTTACTCCTCAGTTGCCCTATGTTCTCCACACTTAAACACACAATATCACCACTCCACTGTATGACCTTTTTTCCTGCCCGGTGAACACAACAAGCCTATAGAGCTCTGCAGGAGCCCCATCGAAGGCGCTTCTGAGGCATGAAACTTAAACATATAGTATATAAGAGGAAAAGTAAAGGTGCAGGAATTTATTTGAAGATGTTGGTAGTCAAGAGAGGAGTATTCGGGCAAGTTGCACAGAATTTAAAAGTGGTAGATGGACCACTAATAAGGAAGCTGTGTAAATATTTTTGGATAAGAAAAAATCATTATAAAAAGACATTCATCTGTTTCTAAATTAGTGTATCTGTGAGTTACCATGTCCAGCTTGTATATAACCTGATTATGCATGCCTACTAAAATTGCTCAGTTTTTAGGCGTTAGATATGCAAAATTCATCTTTGTCATCCCCTGACAGTTATTATGCATGTCTTTTTTTTTTTCTTTATCATATAGCAAGACCTTCTTGGCATTGATCTTCAAAAACCCCATTTCATTTACATTCCATACTTCTAAGAGAGAGTCACAAATTTGAATTTATGAGGATCTTTGCAGTATATCTTCCTGTGTTATGCCTCCACTTGAAAACTTTAAAAATCCTCTGTAGTTATCATGATCACTTCTGTACCAACATTCTTTCATAACCTATTTTCTAATTTTCTTGAGGAGTGCAGGGGGTCCTCAACTTACAAACATCCAACCTATGAACACCCATACTAACAAACAAGCTCCAGAAAATTTTATCCCTGATCCACCATAAAATTGATTATTCATATTTATAGACTGCAGAACGAAAATGTTCATCTTTTTTTATCAAGTATTGCTTAATTTGATGTTCTATGAACATCATATATTTTTTAATGTATCTAATTCATTATTATGGTCAGGTATAGGTATTCACTCAAATTTTATGCATTTCTCTATTTTCCATCTTAGTAACATTTCATTTTACAAACTTGGGCAGTTATATAACCTGTTTGTAAGTCAGAAACCCCATATTGTTACAGTGATACAACTGTAAAGGTGCGAAATTGAGACCAGCTGGAAGAGTTCATTTGACATAATTTGATTGTTGCTCTGACTCTTGCATAATGTGGAGTGTGAAAACAAGTTATCAGCCATAAGACTTGGAAATCATGCAACCATCCATCCTTATTTAGATCTAGAAAACATAAATGAATATCATGATAAATAAAACCATCAGAAATGTTTCATATTTTGAGAAAAGGAAATCATTTTAAACATTGTTGCTTATAATTCTGTATTTTTAAGCATCATCATTGTCATACATGCTGTTCCACAGAATCAAAGCAGAATAACACATGCAAAGTTTTATTTGTGGTCCTCGTCACTGTTATAGCCACAAATACATTGTGTAATAGGATCCTTACTAAAGAAAATTCTGGATGTATTTTGGTCTCTCCCATAAGTGAAGCAGTTTCCAACTTAGTGATATGCAAGAAATCGATATGTATTATATTAAGAGAATGCACTGGATATGCTAGTGATATAATCACTTCATTGTGCACATTAAACGTAAAGTAGAATTAAGTAAGCAAACGAATCAAAATTTTAGAAAGTGTGCCTCTACAAATCATTTCTTGGGTTTCAATCCATGCAGTTGGCCACTAAATGGGGCTACAGAATTCACTTGGAGAAAATATGCCCTTATGAAAATTTAGTTAATTTTAAGGGTTCTTTTAAAAACCTTGGAAGACTGCTTCTTTAAAGGCAACCAAGATAGACTGACTCCTTCATTCAACATATAGTGTATAATGAACATTCATTGGAGAAAAGATCCTGTTAGTTACAGATGTTGTTTTAACAGTTCTTAAACTCTCTCTCTATCCAAAAAAGTACCTTTCTATGTAACCAAGATGGGCTGACTCTTTTGCTTGACTTACAGTCTATAAGCTTCTCATAGCATTGATTGTACACCTACATCCCAGAGATTGCTTTTTCTCAAGTATTTCACTTCTAATCCATATAAGGGGGTCAGAGATGAAATATTTTTAGCATATTATGCTTTACTGAATGAATTTTTATATCAATCCATTTTAATTTTGTTTATTTTTACAGTGTGAAAGTGTTGTTAGCACCTTTCTTGCCTGCAACAGTCATTCTAGCAGCAGGTCTGTTATTAGTCATGGCTGAAGAATTCCCACATCTGCCCATGAATCTTCGCCGCCTGTCCACTCGTCTGGCAAGGGCAACTTTTGGAAGGAAGGCCTTCATTTGTGCCCTCATGGCCATCATATCTGTGCCATCTATGCTCACTCTGGTAAGTCTGATGTATACAAATGATTAATCAAGATTATATTGGTAAATGCTGTAATGGATTAAGGGATCTGCCATTCCAGTTGTTAAAGCAGTTATAGATGTAATGTTGTCAGTTTGTAGGCAGCCTCCATTTAGGGAGGTATTTTACTCTTACTACTTGCCTGGGTATTCAGAGGGTTAGCGAAGGCTGTGTAATGAGCACTCAAGTTGTCAAGTAGCACTCCTCTGACCCAGGTAACTGTCCCTTTTTTTTCTTTTCTTCACCCCACATGTAGACTGCTGGCATTCTCTCCATGAACATGCGATCACTCCATGTCACAGATGATACTTGACAAGACTTAATTCACACAATTTATTCTCTGTAATTCTAGATTTTCCTGGGTTGAGCACTATGCTTTACCTCTGTGTTTTGAAAAAGTGGTTGAAGCAGTAGATAGATGTAGTAAGTAGGAACATAATGCAGGAGCATTAGATATTAACATTAGGTTGCAGTGGTAGGAAGGAACATAGGCAGGAGCATTAGGGAGTAGTAGGTTGGAACATTTGGTAGAGTTAGGTGGTTGGACTTAGGTAGAAGTAGTAGGGTAGAAAATTAAGTAGAATTAGTTGGTTAGAACTTTAGGTAGGAGCCACTGGAAACACAGTGCAAGAGTTGCCCTCTGCCAATGCATGTTAAGGGTGAAGCACCAAAGGCTAAGTAGCTATAGAGTTCACCAGTCAAAGAGACTTACTGTGGCAACCCCCTTGAGGGAGTTCCCAGAGAGATTGGGTGTCATAAGATATTGATAAATAGGTGTAATGTAGTATTAGAGAAAAATTTATTTGAATCGTTGCAGAAGACTGACATGATCATTTTCATGCCTCTGCATATTTACCTATTTGTGCAGCACGAGGGTTAACTATAAACCTGTGAGACCCCACCTCTTGAGATATGGCCCCATTTCTCGTTTCTGCATCTTTTTGCTTATGTATTGTCTACTTTTTTAAGTAGGCTGAATGTGTTGGAAGAGATCATGTTTTAGGTAAAATGAAAATGGAATAAGAATTAATGAGGGAAATAATATAATCTTACAAATTTGACAAGGGATGACTGAATGCATATGTTGAATCATTTACTGATTTTTTTTTTTCAAGGCAGTTTCACAGTATCGAAAACATGAGTGCCTCATTATAAACATAACTGTCATGTTGAAAAATGGGCAGTCACCTAGAGTATACACTTGTCTTGTATGATTAAAGGTATTTCTTTATTTCTTTCACCATGTATTCTTTTAGTGTTTGGAGTCCCCCCCCCATTTTTTTTTTTTTTTTACCTGCATGAATATATATTTTCTTAACTGTTAAATGGGTTATGAAAATGAACATTACAAATAATCCAGACCTTCAAAAATATTCATTTTATCAAATATTCTCATCAGTATATGAAAGGTAACAAATTTTGTCCTTAGGTACAATGAAAGCACAGCTGATGTCTTGAGCATCATGAATGATAAATAGTAACTGTCTAAGTTGGACTTTATTTCTTTATAATGTACTGATAATTTTAGATTTTGGCATTGCCAGATTCTTTCTTGCATGTGGTTATGCCACTTGTCAAAATTCATCTTTTGTGAGATTCCATTATCATTGGATGTAAGGGTGTACTGGACATTTTCATCAGAGTGCTAATTGAGCTAAGGTAGTGCACCCTTTCACTGAAACTAATTGTAATGCAGTCATGAAGTTGCAGGAGACCCATATAAGGAGTCCTAGAGTAAAATAGTAAAAAAATTAGGTTATTTTCCTTGTTAATCATGAAATCAAAAACTGGTACCTTCCTCTGACTTTCCTATTCAGATGTAAATTGAGCACTGCAAGCCAGTAAACTTTGAGAAGAATTCACCAAAATTTCCATCGTTATGCAAAATAGAAAATTAATTGCGTCAGTTTCTTTCTCACACAAGTATGATGCATGATATGGACATAATAATGTGATCAGGGTACACCATAGAACAGTTTTTGGAGCTTGACTGTGGATGAGGGCATCTGGTTTTGTTGCATTATACATGACAGCTATAGATTAGATGTGATCAGATGAGGCTGTTGTTTGTCTGTTCTTGGCATCATCTCAGTAAGGCAGGAAATGGTAAGCACATGTGAAAAAAATTATAGCTTACCTTATCTTCTTTTATATTTTTTCCCCAAAACCTTAATTTACCCCATTTGTATCATACTTACCCACATTTGTATCATACTTTGCTTCTCTTTTATGCTTTTTCTTGCTGCTTCTAAATCTTATATTTTCACTTGTGTCAGTACCATACTTCTACCCCACACTTCTATATTTGTCATCATTACTTTATATCCAGTTAAAACTGGGTTGACCAGGTACATAAAACCTGTGCAGTACTCTTCATACACATTTTTAATCATTGACCAATATATTATTGTGAACCTTGGAATTCCAATCACATGAAATTGCTCTTTATTATTTCACTTTAATGCAGAACTTATTTATCAGATGAGACCATTGTATCCATTCATACCAACTCCATACTCAAAACACTGCCATTGCCTCTGATCCCCTGGTCACACTACCATCTTCATCTGATATATCTTTTTCCCTAGTCAGTGCTCTCAACACATCCAACCTATGATGGTCTTATCATGAGAATTTTTCTTTCAGATCCTTGTGGAGTCGGATTGCATCAAGGAAACAAATACTTCTCAGGTTTCCCAAGACTCTGCAGTAAATCATGATATATCTAGTGTCACTGTGATAGGAAAACATAATCATGCAGAGCCTATACAGTCACTTAAAGAAGGCAATCCAGTTTTAGTGAAAGATGATGGCAACTACAACCTGCCCTTATCCTTGTTAAAAGAAACAGAATACATTGCTTCACACAGAAGCACCATCAAAGATATTAGAAATTTCTATCGCACAACATATATACGTGTTCCAATTCTAAGGACTTCCAATATTCATTATAATTCAGGTAGCATGGATTCTTTAGGCAGTTTAGAAGAAAGTTATACAGTACACAAAATAAGAAATAAGCGAAAACTTTCTGAAAATACTGATTTTTTAGTTTCTGAGAAGCCAAATCTTGTTAATAGGTTCATATACAATGTTTCTGTAAACAGTACTCCATTAGGAAGTGCTCCTTCCAACACAGACTTTCTCACGAAGTTGATAAGTAAAGAAAGAGACTTTACCATTGCAAGAAAAATTCATAATTCTACAAGTGCCAAAGTTAAAACTAGAACGTTTCCCATTCAACTTAAAAATCAGAAAAGCCGTAGTTATGGCAACGACTTGAGAACTAGAGTGCGTCGCCATGGTGATAAAAAATTAATTAAGGTTGACATAGACAATGTACGTGATACAGCAGTTTTTGATGCACAAGTGAATAAATCAGTGGTATACACTGGACAAGAAAATGTGGACTTCGCCAGTTTTTCCCTTGATCTTCTGAATATGAACAATGGAACTGCTTCACACAACAACCTCACTCACCAAGAGCCACCTCCATACTGTGTGTATCCACAGTACTTTGTCTATACATGGGTGTTATGCATGGTTGCATTAGCATCCTTCCTAAAGTTAAACTATCTTGTCAAGACAGTTGTGTTGGTGTTTATGCTTACCTGCTATGGTTTTCTCATCATTGAATGCAGCACTATTTTCGATCCTGTCCAAAGGTAATGTGAAAATAATTTTCAATTGATTCTTCAGCTTTTATGTATGCTGTAATATAATACCCATGGAATGCTGAAATGGTTTGGACATATAGAAAAAATGAGTGAGGAAAGGTTGACAAAGAGGATATGTGCATAAGTGGAGGGAATAAGGAGAATGGATGAGCAAAATGAAGATGAGAGGATGGTGTGAAAAAGATTTTGAGTGATTGGGGCTTGAACATACAGGAGGATGAAAGGCATGCACAGGATAAGGTGAATTGGAACAATGTGGTATACTGGGGTCAACAGGCTGCCATTGGTCTAAATCAGATGTGAAGCATCTGGGGTAAACCATGGAAAGGTCTATGGGGCCTGGTTCTGGATAGGAAGCTTTGGTTTCACTACACTACACATGACAGTTAGAGAATGTATGTGAAAGGATGTGGCCTTTCTTCGTCTATTCCTGGCACTCCTCGCAAAGCGGGAAACAGCAGTCAAGTATAAAAAAAATGTGTGTGTGTGTGTACGTAAAGATCATACTAGTCTGTGCTGTTGACTTAATTAATTCCATGTCATGAAATGATAATTGCAGGAGTTCTTAAGGTTCATTGAAACTACAGTATACTGCATGTCTCATGGAAGAAATGTGCCTCATCCAATGTATACAGTTCAAAAATATTTCGACACCCATCACAAACACACATTCAGTAGACCTTCTTACTGCCATGTCTGAGCAGAAACTGAGAAATAAATGACAGGACCAATACAGAAAATATGGTAAGGGTGGAGTGAGGATAGGAAGGGTTAGGTTCTGAGAAGTGGTTGACCTGGGTGGCAAGACAGGTGTTCCTTTAATATGCTATCCTGTCCTAAGAGTTCATTCATAATGGTTTGGTTGATGATGGGATGAGTTTCAAAGTTGCCCAGGGATACATTAATATCAGTAACTTTAATATCCCTAGTTAACTTTAAAGTTCATCCCATCATCATCTAAATCATTATGAATGAACTATCAAGACAGAATAGCAGAAGGAACTTAACTGAACATGCATCTCTCCACTCAGGTCCTCCCCACTCCATCCAACCCTTCCTAATCTCACTCTGCCACACTTACCCTACTCTCCTCAATGGTCCTGTAACTTACTTCCCTGTTTCTGCTCAGACAGGGCAGTAAGGTTTACTAACTTGTGTTTGTGTAGGTTGTTGAAACTTTGTATACACTTGATAAGGGAGATTTCTTCCATGAAACACATATTGTATTGTAAAGTTACAATTTGTCATATTTGTCATTTCACATGTTAGCATTAAGAACAGAGGACTAAGCCATAGAGGGAATATCCTCACTTAGCCCCCTTCTCTGTTTCTTCTTTTGGAAAATTAAAAACTGTAGGGGAGGATTTCCAGTCCCCCGCTTCCATTCGTATTAGTCACCTTCTACAACATGCAGGGAATACTTGGGAAGTATTCTTTTTTCCCTATATATTACCGACGTTTCACATGTATGTGAAATGTCTGGGGTAAACCATGGAATGGTCTGTGGGACTTCGATGTGGATAGGGAGCTGTGGTTTCACTGCATTACCCATGGCAGCTGGAGACTGTGTGAATGAATGTGGTCATTTTGTCTGTTTTCCTGGCACTACCTTGCTGAAGCAGTGGCTAGCAATGCTGTTTCCTGTGGGGTGGGGTAGCACCAGGAATGGATGAAGGCAAGCAAGTACAAATATGTACATGTATATATATGTATGTGTCTGTGTATGCATGTGTATATATATATGTATATGGTATATGATGATATGTATATATATGTATATGTGTCAGTGTATGGGCATTTATGTATATATTCAAGTGTAAATGAGTGGATGGGCCATTCTTCATCTGTTTCCTGGTGCTAA